>OZ012609.1:5714738-5936528 GCA_963942555.1 Aleiodes leptofemur
GAATGTGAGGAATATAATGCGCTTGAGGTATTCTCGTTCGCAGATATCTTTTCCACAGACGTGGGAAAAAGTTTTTCGAACAAATGAGGATAGAGGAAAGAGAGAGAGAGTGAGAGATTGGGCGTTCAACAGAAATAGGAAAAGATAAGTCGTTTGCAAGAGGAACAGTGAGCGATACCGGTGAATTCAAAGATAGAGAGAGATGGCGCGATTGGCTGGAGGAATGAGAGAATGCCATTGCAAAAAGAAGCGCAGAGGCATGGCTGTCTCTCCGGAAGATGCCAAGAGACAAATTTAGTTTTGTGTATATATATATATATATATGAGTATTTTCTTTATATATATGGTTTATATATATATAAGGAAAATACTCATCCCCACTACACATTTTCGTAATCCCCTTGAGACTTGAGAAATAGTCGTGGAAGAATTTCTTATTAGTTTGGAAAATTGAAATCTGGAGTACGTCTAGTGCTCTCGCAAACCTCCAAAAAAAAAAAGTGCCTTTTATACGGCCTTCACTTCCCTGGCATGCGGAGAGACGCTTGATACGTGTAATTTTTTCACTCAACCTTTCTCTCGCGAATTTCCCTCAGAGGAAAAGGAGAAAAAGAACAAATAGTATCTGAGAGAAAGAATTTCATTTATTTACTCTCTTCGTTGATTCTTAGTCTCAAAGGAATTTTTATTGGGTTTGGAGTACATTAGACGGTGAATTTATTAGGTGTGCATGTGATTGTCTTCTTTTGAAATTTTCAGACTGAGAAAATGCATTTTTTCAAGTTTTTTTGTA
The DNA here is from genome assembly GCA_963942555.1 of Aleiodes leptofemur. Classification (NCBI taxonomy): domain Eukaryota; kingdom Metazoa; phylum Arthropoda; class Insecta; order Hymenoptera; family Braconidae; genus Aleiodes; species Aleiodes leptofemur. Next base: position 5,715,532 of record OZ012609.1, read on the forward strand.
GAGTAAATTGAACAATGATTTTTTCTCGAATGAAGGACTTCATGGAAAAATCTGAAGAAATTCGAGAAAATGCTTCAAGATGTCTATATTATTACGAAATTTAGCAAAACGGAGTAGCTGGGTGAAATGAATGGTAATTTTTTTTAGAGATGAAGGACTTTCCTAAAAAATCAGAGAAAAAATCGAGAAGATTTTGCAGCATATCTACGTTATTCTCTATTTTTTTCAATTTTTTCATAAAGGGACATTTTGAGCAGAAGGATTTGACTATCAGCATCTCTCTCTGCTTCATGTGCTTTTGTGAATAATTCTTCTTTGAATATCTCAGAAACTGAGAGAAATGGAGAATTCCTTGCAAGAACATTTTCGGAGCTCTAATTCTTCTTTGCAAAAAAAAAAATCTGTGAAAAATAGAAAAACAAGCAGGCGCAGTTCGTCGCTGCGTTAGTCGGTATTCCTTCGACGTTATCTTTTAAATCGCTATTTCTTCCTTTCAATTTCTGCTAATGAATTAGCAGAATGCTTCCGAATGGTTCTCTCTGAATTTTCGCTAATATCTCTCCTTCTGTTCGTGTTATAATGCATTAAAATATAAGATAAAATGATTGGGATTTATTAAATTCAATTACTTTCAAATTATACAAAATTTTATATAGAAAATCACTTTTTCACATTGAATGTTCCCTTTTGGGTACAGTTTCTGATTGTCCTACGGAGGTGAGTAGGGGCTCATTTGAAAGGGAAAAATGTGTTCTTTCAGAGAACGAAATGAAAAATAGGGGTGTCCATTCAAAAAAATTGAGAAAAATTGCATTTTTCGGATTTTTTTTGGAAATATTGAGAAGAAAATACATTTTTCAATATAATAAGCGGAGAACTTCATCTAAAAATTCGAAAAATTGAGGGTTTGTTCAGCTCATGAAGACGAATCTTTTGAGCTCTGTCCCGATGAAATCGGATGAGTAGTTTGGAAGATACAGCCGATTTTCGGAAAAAATTCGATTCAAAATATCTCGAGAACCGTTCAGCCGATATGCCTCAGATTCAATCCCAACCATCTTCATCAGAAACTACATATACAGAAAAAATTTGGAGTCTTTAAGTCAATTATTCATTGAGCTATCGTCGTAAAACCGAGTTTTTGGAAAAGAGCACAAAAAAATTAATAACTAATAGAATAATGGGATTAAATTCATAAAAATTCGCCAAAAGTTAGATATTATGGTTGCGAATCTTGAGTAAAATTTTGAACGGAATTCGTCTCACACAAATTGAGAAATTTCGGAAGATACGATTTTTGAAAAATTGATATATCTCAGAAACCATTGGACCGATCTTGCTGAAATTTTTATGGGACATACACTTCATCAAGACTGATATCTTGCCAAAATTTCAGATTTTTATTTCTCACCGTTCTCGAGTAATAGAGAATCGTAAAGTCGTACATACAGACACACATACATACATGTCTACTTTTTTTTTCTCATTATGATTTCTCGACGTTTTGCATCATTTTGAGTCGTTTCCAATGAAAATTGGCATTTCGAAAAAAATTGCGAAAACAAAGCTTCCATTCGGAAGCAAAAAGAGATAAGAAAATTCTTTTCGAAAACTATAATTCATAATTTCTTCATTTTCATTTTCTTAATTACAAAAATTAACGAGAAAAATTATGAGCATAAAGTTAACTTATCTTGCTCATTTTTACAGAAGTTTCGAGATAAGTAGAGGAAATAAAGATTCAATCAAAAGTGCAAGTTTACGAGGAACTATTTTTAAGTATTATTCTTCTGCTCGAAGAATTTTCATAATTTCCGGTTACAACGAGGGCATTTTTTTCCTTTAATCAACGAGAGCCAATCGATTGACTGCACGCTTGACCCTCTTCAGTTTCTTGCAAAAGCTTTTCCCTCTACTATTTCCACAGAGCGATCAATTTCAACTTCTCAACAAGTTCCTTTCAACTTTTCCTTGAAGACGTGAAGAGCGATGTTTTCACAGAGATGATGTACAAATGGCATCGCCACTATTTTTATTTTTTTTTTCATTTATCTCTCGATATAACGAGCTCGTTGTGCCACTAGTCCCTAGATACACGTTCTCTTTGATGCTGCACCAAGAATGAACCAGTTACGCGATGATGGGCCCTGGGATTGGAGATTATTGGCCATTAGAGATGGATTCTCTAATCCTACGCGGGTTCTATACGTTCGTTATAGGGGAGACTGGGGCAAAACGGACAAGGTAAAATGAACGAGGATTTTTTTTCGAAAGCAAGGATTTTATGAAAAAATTCTACAAAATGGCTCAATTTGTCTACATTATTGCATAACTTATTTTTAAAAAAATTCTCAATGCCTACACTCGGGATAAAAAAACAGAAAAAACGAACTTGCGAGGTGGAATGAATTGTGGATTGTTCCTGGAATGAAAGCCTTCACAGAAAAATTTCAAATAATTCGAAAAGTTTCTTCAGGATATGCACATTATTCTCTGATTTTTCAATTTTTTTTGTAGAGGTCTTCTCTTTTGTTACGTCAGAACTATTATTAATAATTCTGAAATAGCATGGATTTAAATATTTCTCCTGTTTTGAGCCTAGTTAAAAACCAATAGCTCGGGACAGGAAGAAGGGAGTTTTTGCGTTGAACCATAGCCAATAGTGTGACAAGGACGAAATAAAATACAATTTTTAATAATAATTCGATTTATATTTTCTAGATAAAAGTAATTTTGAAGATCTCACACAGATAATTATTTACATTCAATTAATTCTCAATAAATTTGAGTTTTAATTACTCAGTTTTTACAATAATTACCATTTCGAAAATTTTACGAAACAAAACAAGGAAATAATAATTATTCAATTTCTCAATTAATTTGCATTTGAAATATTCAATTTTTTTCTTTTCATCAATTTACATCAAAATATTTAAAAACGATTTCCAAAATTTACAAAAAATAATCATTCAATTTTTGAATTAGTTTCTCTGTTAAAAAATCCATTTTCACAATAAAAATAATTCCAAAAATTCAATAAAAATAATAATTCATCTCTTCAATTATTTCCCCAGTAAACTCCAATTTCAATTATTTAATTTTTTCAATAAAATGACTAAAATTTCAACAATAAAAAAAATCATGAGTTAATTCAATTTTCTCCATTTAATTTCCATAATAAAAACGATTCTTGAAATTCGATGAAAATGATACATTAATTCTTCAATTAATTTCCGGCAAATATTTCAATTCAAGATATTTAATTTTTATAACAAAAGTGATTTCAAAAATTGAGCCAAAATATCTTCACCTATTGAAATTGATTATTTTCAATATTTAACTTTTTTCTTGAAGATACATGAAATATGCGCGCGCAGTATCCACGGGGTTCTTGATAAGTTTTTATCCACTTACTTTCCTTTTTCCCTGTTTACTTTAAAATTCTCAATTCCAAAATTTTTCTCTTTTCCTTCTTTTTTCTTTCCTCACAATTTCCAAAATTCTTTTTATTTTCTTCTTTTTCTTGATTTAATAGTTTTAACAGTTCCTTCTTTTCTTTGATAGTTTTAACAATTTCTTTTTCTCACTCAGAATTTCAAAAATTCACAATTCTCTTCATTTTCTCTTTTTCTCAATTTAATAATTTCAACAATCCTTTTTTTTAATCCCATGTAACTATTCTCACGTCTTCGTTCTTTAGCCCTTCACTAATTACTTCTTTTAATTTTTCTACACATTATTCTTCTGTTTTTTTTTATTTCAAAAACTGTCCCAAATTTTTATTTCCTACTCACTTTCATCTCCACACCCAACTGAACTAATTAGGGTAAGGAATGCAACGACTTCGCGTTGTCGGTTGCCCCTTCTGCTAATTTATTCAATAGTGGGGTCAATCAGGTGACAAGAAACATACATGATTGGCACCTCACTTATTGAAAAGTGGGAGAATACCCCCTTTATTTCCCTGTTGTCAAGGCATTGCAATTCAATGCCCTTGACGAACAAAAAGAACGAGTGAGAGAGAAAGAAGAAAGCATCAAGTTGAACTGCGTTTTTAACTTATGTTCCCCCCCCCCCCCCCCTCCACTAATCATTTTCATAAATGATCGAAAAATCTATATCAGACGATTCGTGTTATTTACACCGGACATCTTCTATCTCTTTCAATTAATTCTTTCATTCGAAACAAAAGGTCTCTTTCGTTTCGAATAATTTCCCAAAAAAAATAAAAAATGAAAAAACGTCGCAGTTTTTCTGGACGTTACACTTTGAAATAGAATGGGAATCATTTCGCTCTACATTTTTCTCGTTAATGAGTCTACTTTTCAATAGAAACAGTCACTCATTGTTTATTCACAGCATAATAACGGATTATGCGTAACTGGAAATTTTCAAACTATCAATCAATGTAATTATTCCATAATTAAATTGAAGTTCCAAAAGGCAAACAGTGAATGAAGCATGATACATAATAGAGGGCGTGAGTTCTGAATGTGATGTGTCAAGTACAGTAGACGCATTGAGAATAGAAATTTTGATGTTGGACCCATCTAACAATGTATTTATCAGGCTTTGTCTGTACAAAGCTGCCTGGAGTCTCGACTTCAACCACGCCCATAGTCTGTAACATCATATTCTCTTCTCGGTTAATTTACATCCATGCAAAATATTCAATTCCGTTATTCTCAGTTGCCTTGAGTAGTGCCTCAAAGGCGATTATTGTAACTGATTTACATCGAGGAACAATCGGAGTAAATGGATAGAATTATTTCATTCAATTATTCAAATAGACTCGGGAAAAACTGCATCCATTTATCTCGACGTTGTACCGAAGAATTGCTTCCTCAACGTCTCTTTAAAAATTTCAAGTGATTATGGAATCGATGGAATATGAGATGAAGAGAATAAATTATGTATTTAAACCTATTATTCAGCGTATATTTGAATAAAAAAAGTTACGCACGAGCATGCGTAAAGCCGCACTTGTTTGCACTAGTGCGAAAAAGTCCCGAGCGCCACTGGCGTCTCTCGAGCATCAAACGGCCACTACGAGTCACTTTTTTATTACTGGCTCAATTAATATGCGGCGCTGGGAACTTTTTCACACTAGTTCAGAAAAATCCCTAGCACTATCTGCTCATGCGCCTTCCACACATCGAACAGTTTTAGTTACTAAATTGTTTTGAACTACATTATTTCCATATTTCAATCAAAAATACACTCCTTGAACCATTATTCAAAATTATATAGCAGAACAATACTGCTGGTTCAATTAAGACACTACAGGCCTTCTCAAATTCGTTCGGAAAAGTCCCTATCACCACCTGCGCATACGTCTCTCGCGCATGAAGCAACCACTACCACTAACTCATTGTCAACTCCATTATTTCCCCAATAAAATATAAGGTTCTTGAGTAATTATTCAAATTTATGTAGTATTACAATAATAATGGCTCAAATAAGACGCAACGCTATTAGCCAGACTATTTCACACTAGTGCGGAAAAGTCCTTAGTGCCACCTATGCATGCGCCTCTCGTGCATGAAGTAGTCGCTACCACTAATCTATCACCAACTATATCATTTTCCCAATAAAATTTCGTTGTCTCAGAACCAAAGTGGTGTAAGTACTTTGTATAAACATGGCAATTACACCATTTTGACTCTAAAGCAACGATATAAATTTCTTCAGTGATTATTCCAATTGATCTAGCAGTACAATACAATAAGCTTAATTAATCCGTAACGCTAGGGACTTTTTACACACTAGTACGAAAAAGTCCCTAGCGCCACCTGCGCATGCGCCTCCCAAGCATCGAACCACCTCTACCATTAATTTCTTTTGAACTACATTATTTCTCTAATAAAATACAAACTTTTTGAGTGATTATTCAAATTTATCTAGCAGTACAATACTACTTGAATATTCTCAGAGTTCACCAAGTACATAGAGTACCATCATACATACTAGTGATCAGGCCAAAGTCTTAATCGGAATTTACCTTCAAGCAGTGTAACGCATTACCCTAGTAATACAGTAATTTTGTTCGTTGGGAAAGTTTGTACAGTTTCTATAACAACAGAGAAACGTTAACTCATCCAGAGTGCACAATAAATATATATATATATATATATATATGTATATATACATATTTTGCCCTGGGGAGGAAACCCTCTGTATCGTGCAGTGGAAGAGCATAACGTACCTCTATCGTTTGACGATAGAATTCCATTATGTATTGAGCGTTTAAGTAAAGCCACTGAATATATTGGCATTTGTGTTACATATTTTTCATAATGGTAAAGAGTTTTGGCTATGTCATACAGGCTTTTCCAGTAGAATTTTAGTCATAGACACATCTATTGCTGACTATGGCTCTATCGATTGGTGGTTCATTACTGGCGACATTATTATCTCCTGGGGAAAATTAACAGCTGAATTTCCAGCGTAATTTCAGTGAAATTTAATGAAGAGCAAGGTAGAAGCTTGGGAAAATACGAAAATTATGCTTTTACATTTTTTGAAATATGTTTCTAGGGAGTGATATGTTAAGGCAGAGTTAGAAAACGTGGGAATAACGGGCAATGAATTTTCCCGTCTTGTTTGAGTGGGGGTGGGGCAAAAAGGGGCAATCTATTTCAGTTGCATTCAATTTTTGGAGAATATTCGGAAACTAAGGATGTTGCGGCAAGGATCTGGTTTTTGACTCGAAATAGGTCAAGGACCCGGCATTTGTTGGTAAATGTGGTCAATTAATTTCTAAAGAGACATGATCCGGGTAATTCGGACAATTAGCGGCTTTTGGCGTGATTTTGGGAAGAACAATGCCCAGAGTCTTCATTTGTTCATCGGCAGTCAATGAATTTGGAACGTTTTACAGTAGTAGAGGAAGCTTAACATAGAGACTCAACAACTCGATTTCTAGACTGACTCTACGGTGGTTCGATGTTCGATATTCGGCTTCGGTCAACGCCAGTTTAGTATCAGTGTTGATTTTAAACCTATTGTCAAGTTTTTATTGAAGTTTGTAACAATATACGACAACGCTTTGTGACTAAACCCGATGTTTCTATTCGAGGTAAAAAAAACGCCTAAATCACCTCTTCTAAACCACCAACGGTCCTTGAATCCGGGTCATCTCGCAATGAAGGCAGAAAATTTTTGTAATGATCTTTTTTTGTAGCTAGTGATATTTTCTACAAAAACGATCTCCTGACCTTTTTCCTTGAATCTACTCATTTCAGAGATATTAAAAAAAAAAACGTTGGCTGTGAGTGAATTCAATTGATTGAATAATTATAAAATTAGTTTCTTTTCTAATTTTTATTAAAAAAGGCGTATCTCCATTATCTCTTGCGAAGAAAAAAAATCAATTGGAAAAACGAAAATAATTGTCCTATTTCACTCTTTCATGAGTGAAATGTAATTGCAGTCAAATGTCGGATATCATTTCTACTAAAATAACTGAAATGAATGACAATAATTCAATTCAAATGTATTACACCGGTCATACATGTTGGCATTGTCATGCTGGATGATTCGACAGTCGAAGGTGGATGGGAGGATGTGACGGGTAACTGGTACATATTTAAAATGAGCCAGACCAAACTAGTACAGTTGGAGCAACTGGAGCAGTTTAAACCGTCGATGGTTATGGCGATGGCTGATGAGTATGCCTCCATCACCCTTCACAAGGTTTACGTCCCGTTGTGGCGTGTTTCGAGTTTATGTAATGTGTGGTCATTCTGTATTCTGGGTTTGCGCATGTGAACGTAGTCTGGGAATAAATTAACTGGACACGGAGACTCCTACTTGAGCTCTGGAATACACACCTGTTAAATTATTTTAATTGAAGTGATATTCCAGTAAACTTGAGTACATTTAATCCCTTATTCTTTTCCCAGGTAAAAAAATTTTATCGAGAAAAGATCTTTTAAAGATCGTGAAGAAGTTTTTCATCGACGTCGCCCAAATGGGACTGAATTCGCCATTCACGAGATTTTTTCAGAGTGATTGTCGAGCGAATTTTTGTAGAGCGAATTTTTGTAGAACGAAAATCTTCAGATTCCTCATAGATGAGAAAGAAAAAAACTACCTTCGCGACTTTTAATTGACACTATTGAAGTGACTTTAAGCAGAGAGATTGGCGATTTTTCATGGTCTTCTAGATGAAAAAATCGCCACTTTCTCTATTTTCGCACAAGATGTTGAAGCAGTTATTCTGAAATTCTGTACTCAGGTTGAAGGAGAGAAGAACAGCCAGATGACTTACTATAGTCGAAGCCAAAATAGAAGAATGAAGGAGAGAAAGAAAGTCGAGTTTTCTTCTATCTCAGGACTTTTTTCATAACGCGTTTTTGATGACTGGATATGAATCTAGAGAGAAAGAAAACATCAAGAAGAAGAATAAGCAATTATGAAGTTCGAACGAAAATTTACTTTCAATTTATTCATTTCAGTAAAGCTGACATTAAATCGTATGAAACTTATTCCAATAATCAGTACTGCTACGATTCATAGAGAAATTTTAATTTAATGATGTCTCTCACAATAAATATGGAAGGCAATAAATATAAAATGAAGAATGAAAAAAAAGAACAAGCTAGAACAAATAATTATTTTTGATTTCTTTTGTAATGATGGTCTTCGTAGTTAAATTTTTCCAGAGAATGCAGTTAATCTCTCTTCTCTCCTCGCCGTTTTTTATCGTATTTGTCTCCTCCATCCCTTTTCCCCTCATAACTTTCGAAGGTGTCCTGATATTTACGTTTTCGGTCTCTCCCTTCGCGGTCTCTCTCCTCACGGTCTCTTTTCTCTCGTTCTCTCTTCTCTCGGTCTTTCCTCTCTCGGTATTTCTCCTCTCGGTCTCTCCCTTCGCGGTTTCTCTCCTCACGGTCTCTCTCCCCTCGTTCTCTTACCTCTCGGCTTCTCTCTTCTCGGCCTTTCTTCTCTCGTTCTCTCTTCTCTCGGTCTCTCTCCTCTCGGTTCTTCTGCTCTCGGTATCTCTCTTTTCTGTCGCTGTCCTCTCGATCTCTCTGCTCTCGTTCTCTCTGCTCTCGTTGTCTCTGCTCTCGTTCTCTCTGCTCTCGTTCTCTCTGCTCTCGTTCTCTCTGCTCTAGTTCTCTCTGCTCTAGTTCTCTCTGCTCTCGTTCTCTCTGCTCTCGTTCTCTCCGCTCTCGTTCTCTCTGCTCTCGTTCTTTCTGCTCTCGTTCTCTCTGCTCTCGTTCTCTCTCCTCTCGTTCTTTCCCCTCTCGTGCTCTCTCCTCTCGTTCTTTCCCCTCTCGTGCTCTCTCCTCTCGGTCTCTCTCCTCTCGGTTTTTCTTCTTTCGTTCTCTCTCCTTTCGGTCACTGCCCTCTCGATCTTTCTTCTTTCGGTTTCTCTTCTCAAGTTCTTTCTGCTCTCGTCCTTTCTGCTCTCGTTCTCTCTTCTCTCGTTCCCTCTTTTCTCGTTCTCTCTTCTCTTGTTCTTTCTCCTCTCGTTCTCTCTGCTCTCGTTCTCTCTTCTCTCGTTCCCTCTTTTCTCGTTCTCTCTTCTCTTGTTCTTTCTCCTCTCGTTCTCTCTTTTCTCGTTCTTTTCGCTCTCGTTCTTTTCGCTCTCGTTCTTTTCGCTCTCGTTCTTTCTGCTCTCGTTCTCTCTGCTCACGTTCCTTCTGCTCTAGTTCTCTCTTCTCTTGTTCCTTCTTTTCTCGCTCTTTTTGCTCTCGTTCTTTCTGCTCTCGTTCTCTCTTCTCTCGTTCCTTTTGCTCTTGTTCTTTCTGCTCTCGTTCCCTCTTTTCTCGTTCCTTTCGCTCTCGTTCTTTATGCTCTCTTTCTCTCTCTGCTCGGTCGCTGCTCTTTGGATCTCTCTTCTTCCGGTTTCTCGTCTCTCGGTCTCTCTTTTCTCGTTCTCTCTGCTCTCGTTCTCTCTCCTCTTGGTCACTGTCGTCTCTATCTCTCTTCTTGCGGTTTCTCTTCTCTCGATCTCTCTTTTCTCGGTTTCTCTGGTCTCGTTCTCTCTCTGCTCGTTCTCTCTCCTCTCGTTCTCTCTCCTCTCGTTCTCTCTCCTCTCGTTCTCTCTCCTCTCGTTCTCTCTCCTCTCGTTCTCTCTCTTCTCGTTCTCTCTCTTCTCGTTCTCTCTCTTCTCGTCCTCTCTCCTCTTTATCGCTCTCCTCTCTGTCGCTCTCCCCTCTAGCACTCTCCTCTTTGTCGGTCTCCTCTTGGTCGCTCTCCACTTGGTCGCTGTCCTCTTGGTCTCTCATCTCTCGATCACTCTCCTCTTTATCGCTCTCCTCTCTGTCACTCTCCTCACTGTCGCTCAACTCTATGGCACTTTCCTCTCTGGCACTTTCCTCTCTGGCACTTTCCTCTCTGTCGCTTTCCTCTTTGTCGCTGTTTTCTTCATCTTCTCTCATTCTATACTTTTCGGATCTTCGATCTTTCCTCTCTCGATTTCGTTGGTCATCTCTATATTTTTTCCCCTTATGATCCTTGCTACAAGCTCTGCTCCCGGCAGTCTCTCCTTCTTTCCCATCATCATGTTTTCTATCGCCATCTAAACATAAATTCAATATTGAGACATTAAATTTTGTTATGCTTTTTCTTTCCAATAATTCCAAAAAATCACGGATTCTCTATATTACCGTATGTTCCTGCCTTATGAGCTTTCTCCTTTACACGGCTGATTGGTGTATAGCTTCTTTTTGGATCATTTTTCTTAAGGCTCACGTGGTTATGCTCATGTTTTCCATTTGCCCCTTGTCCTGTAGAGTTTTCATCGTCTTCGCTCGTTCCTACGTACAGCTCAGCATCACCATTCTGTTCCTCATTTTGATTTTGCGCTCCATTTCTCAGAGCTAAATGATATACACCTCCGTTATTAATTTTATTCATGATGAATTAATTTTTGATTAGTCTCGGGTGAATTCTCACTTTCTGAATTATTCCCAGTATTCTCTCCATCCTCATCAATTGCTCCTTCGATATCAACCACTTCTCCGTTTTTTCCTATTTCCTTAACCATAAGTTTCTTATGGGCAGCTCTTGTGCGACAACACAAATCAGTCACTGTCTTCCGATACTTATCTAAGGTCTGCTTCGTATGTCTAAAATGATGGCAGCAAGCCCCTGGTGATAATTAAAATAAATTTAATTTAAAAATATACTCAAACATTTTAAAACTTTTGCATTTACGATAAACGGCTTTATATATATTTTCGGGAATTTTATCTCCCCTCTTTGCATTTAATGCCAGCAGCTCCTCCCCCAAACAGAGCCTTATTAGTTTGCATGCCATTGATCCAGGACTTTTCACAACACGTTTCATGTCTCTCCATTCCAGCTCATCAACGAATACGCCAGTGTTGGGCCACAATTCAACCTGCAATTGATTAGTATAAATTTGAGTATCACTCGTGAAGCGAAATCAGTTGAGTTGTATCTCCTTTCAAAATGTGTTTTTTTTTTCACTTTCTCTGTACGGAGAAAAAAAATAGTCATTCATCCTATTTTCACATAGGAAAAAATCCTATGTTAACATTGGAATAGTTCCTATGATAACAATTTTCATGAAAACATAGGCATAATTCCTATGTTACATAGGTATTTTTCCTATGTGAAAATGGGATGTATAACTATTTTCTTTTATCCGTGTAGAAGCCTATTTCCCGAGAAAATGACATAGGCTGTTCTTCTGCTTCACTAATGAAATGTTCGCGTTTGTGTGTTTATGTGTGGGTGATTCTGCACACTGTTGAAAATGGAGAAGAAGGCTGTGTAATATTTTCCTCATCTACTTGCACCGGCTAGTGTCTCGGAGAGTGACAGAGGACACTGTACGATGCTCATAGATAGGAAAATGTTGTGATAATTGATGTCGGTCCTTTTCCCACCATTTTCTTGGTGTGAGCGTTGGTTAGAAAACTCGAACGAAATACACTGAGGAAAAAAGAGAGATGGAAACTATAAAATAGTTGTTCATTGGTTCTTAGTGAATATTATTTTAAAATAATCGAAAAAGTTTTTGAATTGACTCAATTTTGTTTGTTCAAACAGTTGATTTGTTCAAATGAAAAAAATTCAGTAAATTCAATAATTTCTTCAATGAGGGGGAGGTGGGGTGAAATAGACACTCGAGTTAAACGGCTCGAGATTGGAATTTTCTAATGATTCCATTAAAAAACTCAGGAAATTGTAGATGGAAACTATGTTTAAATTTTTTTTTTTAATTTTCGAAAAAATTTACTTTTTTGGCCAATATTTAAAAATCTAAAAAATGGTTTTCTTTTTGACAATCTAAAAAATTTTCTTTCTCGACGATATCTCTGGTTTTGTTGGTCGTAGCGACCCGGGGCTGATCTCAAAGAAAGGTGAGTCCATTTCTCGTTGATTTATGGAGTTTGAATTTTTTTTCAATCAATTTTTTAAATATTTATGGTAATTTTCTGAAATTCAGTTTTTACTGTAGAAGTACGTGAAAAATTGATTTTTTCTTCTCAAACTCCATAAATCAATGGGAAATGAGCTCACCTTCCATTTAAGATCAGCCCCAGGTCACCTGACCAACTGAACCAGAGATATCCTCGAAAGACTGAAATTTTTCAAAAACAGATGGCTTTAACCTTCAAATCTTGTGTAAAAAAAATGAAATGTTCGGAAAATTAGAGGAAATAACTTCTGGCATATGATTGTCATGGGAAATTTCCTCATCTTCTCAAGGACATCTTCAGAAAAAAACTGTCTCCAGTCTTTCCATCCATTGAGAGAAAATTTCGTAGAATAAGAAACCACAACCAGCCCGTATCCATTTTACCCCTTGTGTTCGTTTTCTCCCACCTTTCCCTATTTGGAAAAAATATTTTCTAAAGACCAAAAGAACAAATATTTGGTAGTTTTCACTACTTTTTTTTTTCTCAGTGTACGGAACATGCCTTTTCATCTAAGCTTTCCGAACGAATATCCATGGATGGTTTTTCTTGTAACGTTGGCTTCCCTTTCTTCATGCAGGTCATCGTGCTCCCATTCTTCATACATTCCTTACCATCAGATTCTCCCCTTTTCACATCCTTTACTATTTTCTTTTTCGACTGTTTGTCATGAATGTCGTCGTCCTCACTCAGCATCTCATCACTGGAGTTTTGGGGGTTTCCAGCATTTCCTGTACTTGGAGTGTTTTCAGGTGGACTATTCGGAGCGTTGATGATTCTTTTGTTTTTTCCCTTGTTTCGTGCATCTAATGCTTTTTCTGAACATTTATTGGCGGTTACTCCTCTTCTAATTTTTATTTGTTCCGTTTCTCCTTCACCGAACGTTCTTGATCCCGATTGTTCAGTCCTTGTTGGATTTTCAGCTGCATCAGTCGACTTCATCTTTCTTAAGGTCATTTTTTTTGCGATATTTTTTTTTTCTTTTTTTTCTTGATCTGAGCGGCCAAGTTTCTGCTCTCCCTGCGTTTCCTCCATTTTCGACTTTGTACTTTTAGAATTTTTTAATTTTTGCAGTATTTTTAAATCTCTCTGGTATTCCTGATTCGCCAAAATTTTTTTCTTTAATTTTTCAGTTTTTTTCTGAGATTCTCGTTCGCTCTCTCGATAGGGCTCTCCATCTTTGGTGAAACTCAGGGCATCCAATTTTTTTTTATCAGCTACAATTAAAGAAATTAATTAAAAAATTGAACGTAGAGGAGTATGAAGTACGTGTCTATCTTATAAATTTTTCATTGATTCTCTCTCGATTTGTCGAGACTAGGAAGAATTAACGATGAGGACCTGTCGATTGAATAAATTCGAAAAAAATAGAAAAATCTCAAATATTAAAACAAAACTGATTTTTGAAATGTAAATGGGCAAAAGAAGGTTGCTGGAGTTTAATTTGAGAAAATTTCGAAAAAATTTCGAAGTATCAAAATTTCAAAAATTCAAAAAAATTTGAAAAAATCTAGAAAAATTTGAAAAAAATCGAAAAAAAAAACAAAAAATCTCAAATATTAAAATAAAACTGATTTTTTTTTCTCCCAAAACACTGATTTTAACTATCTGTACTGAGTTATTTTTCAACGATTACATGAATTATTTACCGTCTTTTGCCAAAATTTTAACGTCCAGGAATTTTTTCTTCCATCTCGCCATTGGACCGTCTCCAGATCGAAAATCGATATCTGTTTCGGGGATTGTCGTAATACTCGGTTTTTTCCCCTTCCATAATACCACGTACCACATCATTATGTAGCTCTGAGGATTATCACGGGAAAAAAAAGTAGAATCATCAATAAAAATAAAAAAAACTACAGCAAAGGGCGTAGAGAAGTAAACGGAAACGAATTGCATCATTTCTATTATCTATTTATTATCGAAAAATGAGAAAAATTAGGGAACCGGATAATTTACATAAAATAATGATTGAAGTGGATAACTCACCTTTTTTTAGATTGTTAATTCACTTTTATTTTTTCCTGTTTTTTGCTTTTCACTCTCAGTTTCTCCGTTTGTGAAGGGAATTAAATTTTTCCAATTCGAGTCGATCGCTTCTTGTCATCAACGTCAATTTTTTACGAATGAATTAAAATTTTCATGGTTATTGATTGATCTCCTTGGTTACAATCAATAATATTATAATAAACATCCTTTCGTATAGAATTAGCCCGAGTGAAGTTGGTCGCTCATCTAGTGACAGAACTACGATCATAGAATATAAATTTCAAAAATAAATATTTTGACATTCCCCGAAAGGTTCTCAACTCCTTTTCAAACTGAAAAAGTACTCGAATAAAATTGAGTGATTTCGTGTGTGGATTCGAGGAGTGTTGAGGTGAGTTTAAATATTTTATGAGATCCAGTTAGATGCTGAGTTATTGAAGATAACATATCACAATCCAAACCTCGAAGAAAAAAAAATTAATATTAGAACTTATAGTATTCCAGACTGCAATCTTTTGGAATTATCATTGTTATCTCCTCTGAGAATGAGCAGTATTTTGATGAATTGAGAAACTGACACATCCGGAAAATTGGAGTTTTTAATTCTTGAAGGTGGGAAAAATTATAGTTCAAGTGTTCATTCTGTGAATACTCATTTATTCGAAGTTTTTCATTTTAACAAATGCATAAATCTGATTTAATTGCAGAAATCGATGGATAAATTTATGAGGATACTTTTCACAGCCTTCAGAAATCTCCACGAATAAAATTACCAGTATCTCAGACGATTTTCAAGTTCTCCTCTTCCAGTTGTGGCTTGTCTTCGCTTTTAACGGTATTATGTACACTCAGGTTGCTTCAATCATATCGTTGCCTTAGTAAGAAATGGTCGTAAGCGCCATTTTTCCAATTTCCTTATATTGCAGATAACAAAAAGTGTTTTTTTTTACTCCACTATTTGTTTAGGGGAAGGTGTGGCAAAATACCCATGAGGGATAAAATGGATGCAGTTGAGTTTTTGATGTCTTTATTATGAAAAACTCTCGAAATTAATAGGAATATTAGGGACACTGCTTTTCACCATTCCATTGAAAAGCTGAGGGAATTCTCAGTGGAAATCATGTGTCAAAAATAATTCTTTTGTATTTTTTAGAAATTCAATTTTTTTGGTCAAAGATTGAAGGGGTACCCCTTTCCGTTTTCGAAAAAATTCACTACTCTCAATATATCTCCAGTTCTATTGGTCATAGTGGGAAAATTTCTGATGGAGATGAAAGGACAGATCGTTTGCCATCGATTCATGGAGTTTTGAATAGGAAAATATCGATTGTTAAGAAAGTTATGGGGCAAAAACTGATTTTCACAACAGAATTTATAAGTACCTTAAAATTTGATCATTTCAAATTGCAAACCCCATAAATCGATGGAAAGTGCTCGTACCTTTCATCTCCATTCAGAATTGTTACGCTATGACTAATGAAACCAGAGATATGTTGAAAAAATGTGAATTTTTTCAAAGAAGAAAAAAGATTTACCCCTCGAAACTGTGAACAAAAAAAAAATTTCTCAAAAACACAAAAAAAAAATTTTTGACACGTGATTCCAACCGCAAATTTCTACAGCTTTTCAATGGAATCATCAGAAAGAATCTATCTCCGGCCACTTCATTCTAATGTCCATTTTCCTTCACTTTTCCCAATATTCAAAAACCTTGTAAACAAATAAACACAAAAGTGTTATTAATTTTTTCCTCTATTGAAAAACAGTAAAAGCGAAGAGACGTAGATGAGGAGATAAGTTTCTGGTAATAACGTCATTTTGTTATTGGAATTTATAGAAAAAAATGTCCAGAATGTCAAAATGAATTTCGGCAGTGGTTTGAGATGATATCGAGAAGCTCTCGAAACTGGGAATTTGAGGGACGTCATCCAAATGGAGGGTAGCTGGAATTCGTTTCAAGTGCTTCAAGTTCTTCAATTCGTAATAAGCACGGACTTCGAAGAAAATGTGTAAAAAAAGAGAAATTTCAAACTTAAAAAAATTTCTACTTTCTTGCAAATAGAACGTCCTTCAAATTTGCAGTTCCGAGCCTTCCGGACACTTTTGCCCTCTATCTTGGAACGCATTGTCTCTTAATTCGCCATAGGGCTAGACTTATACAAAAAATGTGCAAAAAATAAGAAATGTACAATTTTTTCAAATTACAACTCCTCTGCAAATATAACCTCCTTTAAATTTTCGATCCCAAGGGCTTCTAGGAATTTCCAACCTCCCCAGGAAAAAAATCGTCCCTCAATTCACCATAGAGACGGACTTATAAAATTAATCTTTCAGTTTCTCCAGTACGTTGACCTAAGATAGATGAAAACATCGATTTTTTCGTCAGTCAATCTTGTTTTTTCTATTTTATGAAATCTCTTTGGAGAAAAACTGAAATGAACGGTATCCATTACGAGGAATACCGTTAAATCAGTGAAAATGCATAGGGGCCGTGGAGAACATCATTGACAGGAGACTCAAAGCGTGCGAAAATTCTACGGATATTTTCACGGCTAGCTCCTGCGACATCTTTCTCCTCCTCCTCCAAATCCGCTTCATGTAATCTCTCCGTCAGCTTCTGCTTCTCCTTCTGGACTTCCTTAACTTTATCTTTGAACGTCATGGCCTCTCTCTCAGAGCAATGCACTTGTCCAAATTAGCATCAGATACTTCTTTCTTTTTTTCTCACAATTTTCTCTCAACTTGTCTCTTCAATTCACGATTAGTAATTACATTATCTGCAGCTGCTTCTCCAATTGTTCTATCCAATCCTCGAAATCATTCATTCTTGCGAAATTCGTTGGTTCTCTACCGGTTGATTTTTTGCTCTCCAGTGACAGAGCTTGATGTCCATTCCAAATCTGTACTCTCCAGCTCCAACGTTATGACACTCTACTGGAGGTGTTGGAGAAGTTCCTGGAGTGTAGTGCCAGGGCTTGTGTCGTTTTCTACTGCTCGTGCCTTCCAGCTAATTGTGCTAACTTCATTACAGTGCTAGACTTATGACCTTTCTTCCGTTCTCTTCAATTAAATGTTTGTGCTTGCAGATTATCATTCAGCTGCTACTGGTAATTCAATGACACGTGGAGACATCAAAGAATAGAGTTCCGGTTTCAATCATGTTTGTTAAAGAATATTGTTACAAGAATCTATCACGGAGCTCTATCTATCGCCATATAGCTGAAGGTAAACGACGGAGATTGAACAATGAATTTAATGACGAAATGGACGTTTCACTATGTGATAGAGTAGAAGAATTGGAAAATCATGCAGAAGGTATGAACCTAGTAAAGTCTCAGAACTTCGTTGTATGAGTTGTTATAGAATTGCCTTTTCATAATTATTCTCACACTCTTTGATTAGGAAGTGATGATGAGTCACACAATGGAAATGTTGAAAATGAACTGTATTATGAAGCACGAAATCATGAAGCTGATATTGATGTTGATAGAGGTTATGACAACACGGATGATGATGATTCTTCACAGTATTCGGAAGCACTCTCGGCTGGAAGTGACTTTGATGACCTCGATGACTTCGAAGCTGCAGATCATGAAAATATGAGCAATAGTGATGATGATGGTGATGGCGATGGCGGGGATGAACCGAATGATGGTGATTCACTCGATCAACCCCTTTATCCTGGAGCTCGAATAACAATTGGAGAAAGTCTAACTACTATATTATTGTTACATTTACGTCATAGTCAATCCGATTCACATTTATCTGATTTACTGAAAGCCATCGAGAAACATTGTCCAGCGAATAATAAATGTCCCAAGACCCTATACTTTTTGCGAAAATGGCTCGGCAATTTTGAAATAAAAATCCAGAAACACTTTCTTTGTTCGGAGTGTTTCATGGAGTTGGATAATGCAGATGGAGTATGCCCAACTTGTCCTGATCCTAAAACCACAACTTATTTTATTTCAATTCCTCTCGACTCCCAATTACAAGAACTTCTCAAACGTCCCGGATTTTATGATAGTTTAGATTATCGTTTCCATAGACAGAAAGAAAATGATTACAATTTAGAAGATATTTATGATGGGGATGTTTACAGAAGTTTCTGTACAGATGAAACATCCATCGATTTGAGATTGAAATCGAATGTATCATTCACTTGGAACTCGGATGGGGTTCCATTATATAAATCATCTAAATTCTCTATATGGCCACAATATCTAATGATTAATGAATTACCGCCAGAAGATAGAAAAAAAACTAGCAACATGCTCCTGACTGGAATTTGGTTTGGAACAAAAAAACCAGTGGCCAATTTATTCCTGGAGCCATTGACAAACCATTTACAACAATTGAGAGAAGGGATTCCTTTGTACATCCAAGATCTGGATCGCCATGTCAATATCAAAGCTATCACTTTATGTTGTACATGCGATTTACCTGCAAAAGCCTTGTTTTTGAATATGAAGCAGTATAATGCCAGATACGGCTGTCATAAGTGCAAAATCGAGACACTAGCTGTGGATAAAAGACGTTCATATCAACAAGTTGACAATCTAGAAGCACGAACAACAGAAGAAACTGAGCTTTTTGCAGAGAGGGCAGTTAATGCAAGATGTTCAGTTTATGGAGTTAAAGGTCCAACTCTCATGACCCTGATTTTACCAGACTGTATTCGGAATAATGTGATTGATGCCATGCATTTACTGACGGGAGTCTCCAAGCTATTATTCAAGATATGGCTCCATTCAGATTTCAGAGACCATCCAGCATCTATTCGGGATAATTTCGATACTATTCGCAATCGCATATGTTCTATAACTCCTCCATCATCGATCCCAAGATTGCCTCGCAGTATCTATGACTTTGCCTATTGGAAAGCATCAGAGCTCATAACATGGCTATTAATGTACTCAACTGTAGTATTGCATGGTATCATGAGTGAAGAATTTTTTTCCCATCATAAATTACTTGTTTATGGAATTTATCTGTTGTATCAGAAAAGTGTATCAGTAAATAATATCAATGATGCACGACTACTCCTTCATAGGTATGTGAGTAATTTTAAAGACTTATACGGGGTGGAATTCATGAGCTGTAATATTCATTCACTCCTGCATCTCGCTGAACTCGTGGAGGATTATGGACCATTATGGGTATTTACTTGTTTTCCATTTGAAAATGCAAATGGTATTCTGAAGGCACTGGTCCATGCTACGCGTGATGCTCAGATACAGATCTGTAAGGGCGTGTCTGTATATCTAACATTAGAAGGATTGAAGAAAAAATATATTCGGAGAGGAAGTGAATGTGAAACTTTATACAATGAAATTGAGAAGAAAGGAACACATCGTTCTAAGTTACGATATATATATCGTGGTATTGCTATCGTCGGTGTGGCTAAAAAATTAGGAAATATACCTCGAGATATTCAACTTATTCTAACACAATTTGGATATAATCAACGTTCGGTTTATAATTTCCATTATCTCATCAAAGATGGTGTATTTTATTCTTCAAAATTATATACAAGGAGGACCAGAACGGATTCTAGCTGTGTGCTATTCACGTATGGGAATGAAGAATGTATTGGCTTCATCCAAACATTTCTGCGGCTTTCCAATTGCACATGTAAGAACAGTGTTTGTGAAAACTGCATGAATGAATCAGAAACGTTAGTGATCATCAAAAGATGTCAAAAAAGACACATTTTTTCTACATCCAATCCTCAAACTACATTATTTTTCATCCATCAATTAGAACTCGATAATGAGCGAGATGCAATTATCATCAATGTTTCAGAATTGAAAGCGGTTTACCTGCAAATAACGACTCCGGGGACCTCTGAAATATATGCTATAAAACTGTTGTCTCTATAGAACTAAGATAAGGAACCTGTACATATATGAATTTCTTAAAATTTATATTACTTGGACTGATTATACTATCCTACAATCGATTTTTTCACTTATATGAAGGAAAGAAAGTAAAATGGACATTGTAATGAAACGATTGGACGTAGAATGATTCTCATAATTCCGAGAAAATCAAAGGGAATTTTTTTATTATTTCATTCTAAGGAAATTTTAAGTGAAAACAAGTGAGACAAGGAATTTTTCTGAATACGCTGAAAATTCTCGTTTTCTGAGTGCATATGAAGGACAAAATTTGTTTTTCCTTATACTTTTCCTTCCACTATTTCGAGAATTTCTTCGGCTCAATTGTTCGTAGAGTGAAAATTAAATGGAGCTAAGAGGTAAAATTATTTGCCATGAATTTTGAAAAAAATATCGATTTTTCAAGTATTTATGAGCGTTTTTGAGAAAATTAGTTTGGTTCCGCAACATGTTTTTTGGCAGTATAAAATTTTCTCTATCTCGAATTGTATCTCACCCACAACAAAATCGAGTTGTAACAACAATAATCCTTCTATGAAAATATGTGTAAAAGCCTACGAGCTCGAGCCATTGTTAACAATTAGCTATAAGCCTGCAAATATGTACATAGCTCCATATAAACGTTAATAAAAACTTGTTAAATTTTGGATGTTAAAATGTTGAATGTTGATCGACAAAAGGACAACAATCTTTCTTTCAGAGACCTAAATCCGATTCGACATTTCTGATAAAAAATATAATATTAAGAAAATATTTACTCGCTGGAAAATCGACTTAATATTTTGCAAAAAGATAAATTTGAAAATTTTTTTTGTCGACGAAAACGCCCTTTGCCATCTGACCGTAAGCATTGAAAAAGGAACTTCTCGACGAAGAACTGATTCAAAATTCCCGTAAAAAAAATAATCTCGAGAAAATATTTACTCGTCGAAGAATCGACTTGATATTTTCCAATAAAATAAGTTCGAAAAGTTGCTTTGTCGACGAAAAAACGATTTCGCATTTCTCGACAAATATGAGTTTAAGAAGATTTTCCGTCGACAGAAGAACGCGTCGCTTTCAACGCGTAAAAGTTAGAAAAATTCCTCGACAAAAAAACGATTTAGCGTTTCTCGACGAATATGAGTTTAAAAAGATTTTTCGTCGACAAAGAAACGCGTCGCTTTCGACACGCAAAAGTTAGCAAAATTACTCGACAAAAAATCGATCGAGCATTTCTCGACCGATATGAGTTTTAAAAGATTTTTCGTCGACGTAAAAACGCGTCACTTTTGACACGTGAAAGTTAAAAAAATGCCTCGACAAAAAATCGTGTCGACTTTATCACGAAATGTAAGTAGAAAAAAAGTCTCCTGGAAGTCGAATTCCGTCCCATTTGGGCGACGTCGAGAGAAAAACTTTTGAAGACCTTCAAAAAATCTTTTGTCGACGATTTTTTTTTACCTGGGTTCATGCCATATTGAAGATGATATTTTTTTTACATTTTTCTGATTTTTTTCGTAATTTTTGACCGGGTAGTTTATGAGATATGAATTACCAAAGTTACTGAAAATAAATCGGACAGAAATAATGAAATTATTAAAAAAACCATACAGTTGACCCATTATTTAAAAACTATTGGCGAAAAGAACAGTATTTTAACTAAATAATAGAAGAAAAAAATATCCAATTCTCCGTATAGTTATTGAGAAATTTTAATTAGAAGGTAGTCGTAACTATTTACCTCTCACTCTATCTCATGCATGTGATAGAAAATTAGAAATGTAAAGAAAAATCGAGAAACAAACAAAAATTGTATTCACCAGCTGAAGATATGACTTTCGAATAGTTTAATCATTTTTTCGGATAAATCGAAGCATGTTTCCCAAATTATCAGCAATTAATTAAAAACTAACCTACAAATCCTCATTTTTTTCTGTTCTTTCGATCGTACTCTGGGATACTAATTGAAATAATTTTTTTTTTTCATGGAGAAAAAATGTTTATTATTCAACGGAAAAATAGAAATGGGAGTTATCAAAGTTTTTCGATGAAAAAACAGGTCTGGAAGAAAAAAAAATAGAGAAGTTCTGCAATGGAATTATGCAATTTAAATTCAACTTCGAAACTCCTCAGGATTCCATTAGGGAAAATCTCAAAACAATGAAATAATATTGTTTAAAGTTTGAAACATAAAAATGAGGCAGGAGAGGAGACGGTTAATCCTGGTGGGTATTTCGCACAAGTGGGCAAACAAGTTTATTCGATGGGTAACCTACATATATATACAACACAATGTAGTGTAAACTCCACCGACAAGATTTGTGAGAAACTATCCAGGGGAGATGGGTTGTATAGGAATGGGCTGAGATGGGCGAATGGGTAGTGTATGAAGTCTCCATGGCCTTAGTGTCGCAGTGTTTCACAAAGCTCTGGTAGAATTATGTGGAGAAACTTGGGGCTGGTGAAAAAGAGGATGGGTAGAATCATCTGAGGTATTGAAAATTCAGGATTTTCAGTTAACATCTGGTGGTACTACTATTTACATAAGTTTATGTTTAAGTTTCGTAATGAAGGAATTAACTGATGGTGCTTGTATTGTGGGAATATTAAATTCAATGAGAATCACATTGTTTTAATGCAGAATTCAGAGTATTTTGAATTGTATATTGGAGCTTGTAACGGATGGAAAGGAGTTTACTGATGAAATAAGTTTGGAGATGTTGAATTGCTGGTGAATTTTGATTTTTTTGATCAGTTAAGTGGCCATTTCAGTGGAATTGTCTCAAAGTGCATTTTTTCCAAGGATTCTATCAAAAAGTTGAGGAAATGTCAGGCAAAAAATATGTCTCAGAATTTTTTTATAGTTTTTCAAAAATTCTCCTTTTTTCCATTTTTGATGATTATCACTTTTTGAAGAAATATCTCCGTTATTATTAGTCGCAACGACCTGGGACCAATTTCAAAAGGAAGAAGAGATAATTCCTAATCAATTTGTACGGACCTCATTTTTTAAATTTATTTTTGCGTAATTAATAGCTTATTTCATAAAAATTAGTTTTTCCATCATGTCATTTTCGAAAATTGATAGTTTTTTTTTCTAAAACTACATAAATTAATGGCAAATGATCTCACCATTCATCGATGATCGGTCTCAGGTCGCTACGATCAATAAAACCCAATATCTCTCCGAAAGTGAAAATTCTCAATTTTGTATAAAGTTAACGTCCTCATTTTCACCCAAAAAAGTCAAATTTTCGAAAACATCTCAAAAATGAATTTTGAGATGTGCTTTCGAACGGAAATTTCCTCAACTTTTCAATGAACTCATCAGAGAAATCTTATCTCAATGATTTCCATTGAATTTGACTGATTTTCATGATATGATAAATCAAAATTTCATTAATTTCGAGAATATCTTGGAAACAATGAAGTTTCGAAAAATTTAACAAGAGACTTTTTTGTAGCCTTAAAAACTCCCCCATGAAAAAAATCACTCGACGTTTTTCTCAAAACTCACTCATTCCGGAACAATGAACACAAATACCAATAATTTTATTTTTGAGTAAATTCAACTCATTGAATATGTACAGAATTAATTCATTTTCTAATTTCCATTAACATTCAGCAGAATTGGAATTTGTAGTCTCCACATTTAACTGACATCATTCCCTTGAAATTTAATCGCCAAACATTTGAAGATCAAATTTCCTCTTGAAGGCAACGTTGCATCAGATTCAGCTGTATCCCTTCAAACTTTACTAGATTAAACGTTATCGAAATCATTGTCTCTCACTAGTATTAAATGCACAACGCCATTACTCGAGAAGCTCAGTAATTTCAGAGCACTTGAATTCTTAGATTTTGAAGCGGAGAATGACTCATACGTGGATAATCCAGTGATAATTTCAATTCACATTAAGATGATGGTATTACACTGCATAATGGCTATCCACCAATAACCCAAGTGCTTTATATGACGAACTGACAATGAGAAACATCATATAGACACATGCAGAGATTGTAATTCACGTGTTTACATTTACGTATACTAAATAGCTATGTTACACTGGGATTTGTGATATAACGGAGGTTAATGTTTGCATGGAAACTCCCTTTGTCTGCCTTCTATGTTTGAAATTCATTGGGGTTTGTGTAAAGTTAGTGAGCATAAAATAAAAGAGACAAAAGTCGAAGATTTCATTAGATTTTGAGAATCCGAGAAGAACCAGATTTTTTATGGGCGAAAGCTTCTATTAAAATTTTTGGAAAAATCTGATTATAATGTAGACATGTTAAAGCATTTTGAAGAATTTTTCAGATTTTTTTGTAAAGTTCTTCATTTAAAAAAAAATCTTAAACATGAAAAATCATGATTTGAAATATGTTTAATTTTTTTTATTACAATTTATTCCGTAAAGTGAGTCAAGAAATCTTTTTTTATCTACAATTCTTGAAAAATTCTCCAATTATCTCCTGAAGGCACTGGGTCACTCAGTGATTAACAAGCGCTTGTTGATTTCTCTTGTTTACACTTGGATAATTAGAATGGCAAACTTTCCGAGAGATTGTCTTCTGGAGTATGAAATTTCCTTTGGTCTGAGGAATGGAGAAGTGATATTCCTAATGGAACTCCTTCATTTAATTTTTGAAATTAATTAAACAGTGAAATCATAGAGATTTGCAGATAATTCGAGAAGAATCTCTATTAGGTCCAATGTTTTATAGAACATCTCGAAGGACTTTGAATCTTCAATCAGGAGATGCGGTAATGTATTTCGACAAGTACGCGACCATCATCTCAAGACACGCAAGAACTTACCGTAACGAGTGAAAAGGTTGGCGATACTGACATTTTAACCCTCTAACATGATTATCGTCTTTAGTCGGCTTTTTGCGCTGGAGTGGGGAGACCCAATCATGTGTTGCGAAAGTCCCCACTCCTCGGCTTCTACTACGTCATGAGGCAGCAGGGCCGTTGCGACAAACAATTTTGGGATGATTCAGGGCCCCTTGATTCTTTAGTGAGTTTTTCTTCAAGTTTTTCCGCGTAAATTAATTTAATTTCATAAAAATAATAATTATTCATTATTCCTTGGGGTAACCTCAGTCGTTGGAACCAAATTTCTTTCCTTATTAATTTCTTCAAAGTAAGGCTAACTTGAAATATTTTAAAGTAAATATTTTCAATAGACTCTAAAAATTTTCTATCAATTAATAGAATAATGAGTAAGAAGAAAAAGGAAGTACTGTGTAGAAAGAAAAATGAAAGCAGTGATCATCCTTTATCTTCCTTTGACCGATTATTACGCGACCTGACTACGGCCCTGTCCCACTGAACGGCAGTTGCTCCCACCAGCGCGCCAAAGGCCCGCACGCACCGCCCACTAGTTGGTGGGGAGAAACTTAGCCAGGACATAGGGTTAACATTAAAAAATTTTTATCAACAGTAATATTTTATATAGACAACAATATATACAGATTGGACTACGTTAGCTCAAGGTGTGGGGTCTTATAGTCCCAGCTAGAGATGGGCGCCCGTCACAAGACGGTCATGTGACGTCACGCGACGAAGTAGTTATGACCGTGACAGAATTCGGTCACAAAATTTCACTGAATGACGGTCATAAAAGGAAAATAAATTATGACCGTCGTTCAAATCAAATGTATCAAATTCTCACAGATTTATAAAATTAACTGAATAAATGACCGTCATAAATTGAAAAAATTCAATGACGGTCATTTTACATCTATATAGATGTTTTAGCATCAATTATTCTTCATTCCTTGGCAAGTGTAAATGAATTTGGTTATGAAAGATTCAATTGAAATCCGTTTGAATTGAAAAACAAAAAATTCATATTGCAATCAAATGTATTGAATATTTACTGATTTTTCAAATTGACTATTTTACTATCTCACTCATTTTCCAGTCTTGGACAAGCATAAATTTAATTGTGACTGTCATTTTCCATTTGAAATTTTGTGACGTCATGTGACCGTCACAAGACGGTCATTTTTTGGTCATATGACGTCGGTCCAAAAATGACCGTCATTGCCCATCTCTAGTCCCAGCCCGTGGGCTTTAACATATATGTTAGTATATATACTTACGTAATGTTTATGAAATATTTAACATGAAGGTCTAAGGTAACATGATGTGTACTACTAGGGAAAAGCGAGTGAAAAACCCTACAGCTTAGCGAGTACAGGGGGGAGTTAAAGGCGATTTGTGGACCACTTGGATATGATGTATGGATTTATTTGGTTGATGAGATTATTGGGGTGGAGTTTCAAGTTCTCGGTGAAGTTTTGAGTGATTCGGAGTAGGTGATTATTCAATAGTTCTATTTTAGATATTTCGTGAAGGGTGGGGATAGAGGTGCCACGGGAAACGTGGTTAATAACTCTGAGGAATTTGTTTTGGGTGACTTGTAGTTTGGCAATTAAGGATGGGGCAGCATTCTGACAGACCGGAGCAGCATAAGATATTACGGCGATACTGACGATAACTTATTCAGTTTTGCTAAATCCAAAAATAACAAAAAATAAGACTGTAAAATAACAGATAACAATAATGTCCGAACTAGAATTTTTTTTCTTGTATTTTTTATTACGTAGAAATAATTTTTTTCGGTGAGTACAATCTTATTTCTTTGTATAAGCGGATATATGGACACGACTGGAACGTATTGTTAATGAATTTTTAGATGAAGATGACACATCAAAATATTTGAAGACCATTCACATAGAAATCACTCAATGAATAGTCAATTCATGAGATTTTTTCAATTCGTGTTATTTACTAAATTTGTAAAATAATAACAATAAATGAAAAAAGAATGATTTCTAATGAGACTCTACCATCTAATGATGCGATGAGATTTTCAAGTTACATTGCTGAACCATTAGATGGCGCCATTTGTGACATGGCCCTTTTACGTACGAGTGTTCAAATATTAGCAGTGGGATATCTGAGGAATCAAGACGCGTACAGAAAGCGCAGGCTTTCTTCAATTCTTGAAGTACCTCAACGATTTCTATCTCGATGTCTTTTTATGATCGATCGTCGAGATTTTCCAGTAGGAAAAAAGTGCAGACCTTCAGAAATTGATGACGCCGTATCTTTCGCATTCGTACTACTCCCATTGCACTGTAACGGAAGTAGCGATTAAACCTCCCCCCTCCACCCACTCCCAAGGCTACCTAATGGGGTTCTAACGAGCAACGCGCAATTCACAAAACGATTACATCACTCGATTACCTCTCAGGCCATTTGCACTCAACCATTTCAATCGTGTTACGTGTTTAGACCACGTTTTCACTGTTACCATTTGGAATTCGTAGATGAAGCCAATGGTTCGTCATTCCACTCGAGCTAACAATGCAAAGGCATTGAAAATTAATATTAATTCATCAAAAAAAAAAAAAAAACAGAATATACTCGATCACATTGCATCGATCATATTGCACATTTTCACATCTATCATAATTCTTCTATTTTTTGTTAAGACAGTTTCGTAAAGAAATTTGTTGGAGAAAAGTAGAGAAAAAAGAAGTTTTGAGGCTTTTATCACGATTATATGTTGCTAGAGTACTCGAGTTTTACAGAGCTCCAGGGAGATGCATCAGTAGTGCTTTATTTTGTTATAGTTTGGAACATGTTCACATGACATTAAAAGTAGTTATTACGAGGATAAAAAGGAGAAATTTCTTTTTACTTTGTACGTATGAGTGGAAAGTTTACTTGTGGTTTTTTTTTTGGAGGATATTGAGAACGTCGTTTTTTTTCATTCTAGTCATAGAAATAAAAGGACGTAAGTGCCAATAATCTGGAGATGATTATTTTCTTTTAACGTGTGGGGCAAAATGGACTAGGTTTTTTTTGGCGGGAAGATATCCATGAAAAAATTTGAAAAAATTGTAATAAGATGAGTTATTCAAATTCACCCGCCACAACGGAGTGTGACTCAAGGGACAGGAGACCAGGAGAAGTGATGGCAGCAGTAGAAAGGGACTGTAAAGAGCAGACAAGGAGAAAGGAGACACTTTCCATTTGGATACCGGATAGTTAACGTTGACTAGTATTTTCCCCTTGTAGATTGAAGAATATCGTTTCGATAAACTATAATTATATTGAATATTATTTCGGAGACTAAACATAATGAGAATTGTGAGAGAATATAATTTTATAAATATAAACTACTGACTTAGTCAATACTGGCTTAAATTTTAATTAGAACATAAATTAATGGAAAAAAGACAATTTTACGTGTGGTATAGTATGGATGAATGAATAGTGAGAGTATATAATTTTATTATTGTATTCCGTTTATTTTTGTAGACACGAGATATGATTATTATACTGGCATAATAAAAGGCAATTATTGACTGATTTAAAGTTTTTTTTTGTGGGATTTAATTATTTTTATCCACATTTTCTAGAAAATAAGAAAAAATATTCTTATATTTCTTCCTAATATTTGCATAATTCTATGCACCGGTTTCACGATTTTGCAATTAATTCTTTTTCTAATATTGCTTTGAATAATTTCGTTGTTTATTCAATTACGTCTCATGAGGTTGACTCAGATTATCGTTGAAAATTACTCAATTAATTATAAAATTGAGGAAATGCTGCAACATGTTCATATTGTTGAAGAATTAAAAAAGAAATTGATAGAGGCCCTCGCTTTGCAAAAAATTGGAGTATTCGACTCACTATAAATTTTTACAGAAATCGTTAATTGGAATAAAATCTTAATTTGGAGTTATAGTCCATAAATACTGGGGAATAACTTGTTCAATTATTCTTACGATGATTTTAATCCAATTTATGCAATAAAAATTTCATTTTTTTTTTTTGCAATAAAAAAAAGTGAAATGTTTCGGAAAATCTGAAAAAAAATGACTTTCGAGATTCCCGTAACCTTTGTAATTGAATTTTTCAGTGATTGTTATTCATTTCCAATCATCTCGAACATTACGAGTCATAAAAAAGTTATTGAAAATTTGCTGACCCATAGATTCTGAGATATTCCAGAAAAATCACAAATTGAAATTCACTAATTGCAATTTAAAACCAAAAATTCATTATTTCTTCATTTTTTTCCTTAATTAAATTTCGTCTTTACTAACTCAACATTTTCTTCTCATCAAGGAAAAGAAAATCTTAATTTAATGAGTAAAAAATTAACCAACAAAATTTCCTTCATTAATTAATTACATCTTGAAGCCATGAATGAGTAAATTTTCTCCTCGTTAACAATTTTTTGCCCTTTTTTCCTTATTACTTTTATGTTTGCGGGCTAATTTCCGAAAGTTTTCCTTTGAATATATCCTCGAGCTCGGGTAAAAACTTTTGGAAAAGCGCATTAGATGTGTACCACCGAAAAAGTAAGAGGTTACTGTCGTGAGAATGAAGAAAAATAAAGAGAAACAGTGGGAAAAAGAGAGAGAGAGAGTAAAAAAAAAAAAGGGAAAATAGTAAAAAGAAAAAGAGAGATGCAACAAGATGCTAAGTCTCAATATTCAGCAATAATTTTACCAACTTTTACGTGCACCCAACTGGGCGGAGGCTCTTTGGGTTCAACTAATCTCAGTAAAAGCAAAGTACCAAGAGAAAGCGGTTAATGGTGCAGGGGACGGTGAAACTGGGAATGAGGTTCGGCTTTAGTAAAGTAGAGAAGTCTAAAGTTGTAAAGAAAATTCAGTACTTTTCGTACTGTAAATTCAGCATTACCGTATTTTTTTGTATTAAAGAATACACAAATATCTCAGTTTGAGTTCAATTTTCCAAATTGATTTTCAGAGATTTTTTTTTTTTAATTTTTGCTGATTCTTTTCTTTGCTACTAATTCAATGGAAGAAAATGTCGTGTTTCATTAATTTTGTGAAAACTCTTTTTCTTTGACGATTAAAGGAGAAAAAGGAGGATTTTCGCGGAAAATTGCAAACGTTGGCAGAGAAAATGGATTACGATTTTTCTCGTTACTAAAGAAAAGTCTCTAACCGTTTAACGAACTTCTACTCATCGTTTTACAACTCAGTCTACTCAATTCCCTTTTTTTTTTATTTCCTTTCTCTTTTTTTTTTTTTCTTGGAATCAACCCCAACGAGAAAGTTCTGTCTTTCTGTAGTCTTCTCCAGTGGAGAAAATCGTGTTAAATACTAATGTGAGAACTACGAAAGTTCTCGGATTTTCGGGATAACTAGTCGTCACGTACGATGAAAGGTCAGATTTTTAATTAATTTACTATTATTCATCAAAAATAAATATCAATAATTTCCTTTCAATTTAAATATCTCATTATACCGATGCAGACTTTTTTTGAAGTAAAGTCCTCGCCGAAGAAATCTGGAAAAATTTGGAAAGATACTTTAATGAGTCTCCTTTGTCCCCAATTTAATTTTTTTTTAAATAAAGTCTCCCCCCCCCCCCCTCCCAAAAAAATCCAATATAATCATGGGACTCTCGATTTTTCTATTCACGAATTATTCCCCTAAACTGAAACTAATGAAAGGTAACGATCGAATGATATGCGATATCTCGAATTTAGTGCGAGATATCGCATCGATTAATCAATGTTTAAAACTAATCGGTCGAAAGTTACTGTTTTTTGCTCTTAAACTGAAACTAATGAAACGAGAGTATCGAATCATAAGCAATATCTCGCAAATAAATTCAAAATATAGCAATTAATTCGATTAATCGATTTTAAGGAAATGATCGATTGGAAGTTGTTGTTTTTGAAAGAAAGCAAAATCCCATTAAACTAAAATAGGTCAAATAAAATTATCGAATGATATGCGATATCTCGCATTTAAAACGAGATATTAATTCGATTAATCGATGTTTGAAAATAATCGATCGGAAGCTGCTGTTTTTAGAAGAAAGCGAGAGACGTCGATGCAGGTGCACTACGTGTGCTTTCAATTGCTAGTTTTGACATTAGAATTTATAAAAATATTTCCATCACTCGAAATTTTTCTCCTAAAACAACAGCAGTTCCCCTTTACTTCAACCACTCCATCTCTCTCTCTCTTTTCCACCTTTAAAAAAAAATCAACAAATGATTCGCGCAATGTATATACGATTGGAATAAAAGGAATCCGTTGTTTTCCCTCGTAAACATGAGTTCAATAGAAATGCATTTTGTGTTTATATGAATTTTTTTTTTATCCCCCCAAAGAAAATATGCTTTCATATTTCATGGTAAATGTATAACAATATTTATTTTTACTTTCATCGTAAAAAAAATATGAATAATACCAGTGCTTTTTCATAAATCGCCTCATAAAATTGATCATTGAGCCAAGTATGCGTTACGCAACTGGTTGATATTTTTTTAGCTCTTCAAATGAAACACCTGGGAAGAATTGGAGTTTAAAAAGTGGAAAAATTCTAGTAGAAGTGATAGTGTGATAAAAATGTTTGAGTGTTGGATAACACAATTTGAAAACGATACAATTGCTGTGAAACGTTTCAGGCTTGACTATGGGCTTTTTTTTTTGGTTAGAGTGGATACTGTTACTAACAGCAGTGTGGAGATTCGAAAAGGTTATAGTTATGAGAGCAATTTTTTATTTTACAGTTGTGTATGACGTTTGTTGGGATTTTTAACTAACAATACGATAGTTAATCGATTCATTCAAAATCGTTTTTTTTTTATCTTTCTCTTTTAGTCCCAATTCGTGCAATGGTGAAAAACGGAGCGATTGGATTTAGGCCGAAAACGTAGATCACGTGATGTTTTTATTGTTACAAAAAGGATTTACTTTGGGCTCTCGTCAAGTTTTTTTTTCATTGAATTCGAGAAGGTTGAGTGGGTAGTGGAAAAATATATAATAAATTGTGGGATGAAAGGTATTTTTTTTTGCAAATAAAGAAAATGGGTGAAAAAGGATATTCCAATAAAATGGCTGGAAATGGCTTTTTTTGAACGATTCTATTGAAAAAGCAGAGAGAATTTCTGGTGAAAAGCATGTGTCGGAATTAATTTCACAGGATTTTTTGATAATTTTTCTTTTTTGGGCACGAATTGAGGATCAAAGCATTTCAATTTTTGAAAATTTTGCACTTTCTCGAGAATATCTCGGATTCTATTCATTGCTGCGACCGAGGAGCGGTCTGGAATGGAAGGTGAAATTATTTCCCACGATTTCTAAAGTCCTAAATTTTTTTCAATCAATTTTTGAGTGATTTATAGCTTATTTCATAAATATTTATTTTTTCATCATTTCACCTTTGAAAATTGATTGTGGCTTTCACCAGGAGCCACATAAATTAGTGGGACATGATCTCACCTTTCATTTGAGATCAGCCCCAAGTCGCTACGGGCATTAAAACCAGAGATATCTCAAAAAAAAAGTGAAATTTCCCTATTTTTTTTCATTTTCAGCTGAAAAGGTCGAATTTTCAAAGAAGGATTGATAATAAATTCTAAAATACTTCTTTAATGATAATTTTCTCAGTTTTCAATGGAATAATCAGAAAAAGCCTATTTCAAATATTGTCAATGATCTATCACGATTTTAATAACATAAGATATCAAAACTTATATCCTTTCAAGCCCAATTTTCCCTACAATCAGGAGATGAGAAATCATTAGTTTATCCGGGGGATTTGAGAGTTTTTCTCATGGAAAGAATTACGGGATATAATTTTATGTAGTTTGCTCGATAATGAATTGAAATTTTCTGTGTTCTCTTGAAATTATAGGGAAAAGTTTTTACTCGATCTCAACTGACCTGTAATCACTTAATATTTGAACAAAAAAAATTTACTCACTTATTTCGAGGTACTTTTGATGCACTGGATCGTACTGCTCCCACGTTATTGACCGAAATTTGTTCTTCTCACGGCTGAGGGGCATCGGGCCGTCTACTTTGTTGCCGTGATAATCGAGAACATTTGGATTTCTGGAACAGAAAAATGGAGGATAGTTGAGAATAAAGTTGAAGTGAATTTAGTTGCTATACATTAAAGCCGATGGATTCATTATATTTTCATGGTGAAATTTAAAGGAATCTTAGTTGAAAAATAGTTTCAATTTTCAATTTATGACTGAAGAAGTCAAATCTCTTGAGAAAAAAACAATTTTGAGTTTTTTCTAAATTTCTATCAATTTTCCAAATTTTAAAGTATCCATAAAATTCACAATTCATTTGAGAAAACGAGTTCTCACTTCAATTAAAGCTGTTCAGTTCAACTGTTTTGATGAAGCTGCTGGATGGAGACTCAGTTAAATATCTTCACGTAAATTACTAGTAAACATTGTATCTGCAAACAATGATTCTGGTTGATTAGGGTCAACGGGAGCATTAGATCCTGAATCCGTTACTTTGAAATTGAGGTATGTCCGGACGCAGGAAGTAAGACAGGAGCCTGCGGTTCTGTTTACACTAACCCGAAGGGTACATCGAAGGATATCCTCTGAATTCGTGATTAACAGGAGCAAACATGTCATAGTTAATCAATCTCCGGAAATTCGGTCATTAGGAGCTTTCACGTATCTTCGGAATACGATTAGAGAAATGTTTAGGTAATTTCGAACATCTTGAAACTATTAGACTTTTCAGAACGTGACTTTTTCAACAAACCCACAAAAAAAAGGCATTTTCTGAGATATTTCATAGAACGTCAGCCCTAAAACCCTGCAATTATATCTGAAGCAGAATGAACCAAGATTTTTTTTTAGAATGAATCTGCCGAAAAATTTTGACAAAATTTAAGATGATGTCTACATTATTGTGTAATTTTTTCAAAATTTTGCAGATAGATGCCTATTAATGGTAAATATGTAGTATAGCGGCCTTTCCAAATAAAATTAATTCAAAATTAATTTAAATTACCTCAGGAAGGGAGGTGGCGAAAATGATGTAATATATCTTGGTCAAAAATTTGAAGGAAAGTATAGGAACTCGCAATAGCTCAGCGGTCAGAGCACCTGACATGTAATCAGAGGGTCGTGGGTTCAAATCCTGCTTGCGCATTCCATATTTTTTTCCGACGATTTGACTTTGATAATTATTTAAAATTTTATAAAAAAGGCCCCTATTCTCCATATTTACCCTATTGATTATATCAACAATTCAAAGAATTTCTCAGAATAATTCAGTAGTGAAGATACGCGATTTTTACCTTGATTCATTGTGAAGAATTTCAAGAGCTACAAAAAAGGATAATTACTTGATATTTTCAAAAAAATAAATGACAAAAAAATCTACTTATCTTATCAGGACACGATAGGATCGAACAGTATTAAAAATTCAATTCAGAATCAATGAACATTTTATCCTTTTCTAATGTCAATTTCGAAATCCAATCAACTGGTTCAGTATCAAGATAATGGTGTCGCTTGGAAGAGGAGCATAGCCAATGTCTAATGTTGGCGTCGCCTTGAATTCGATTGCTTGTAACTGGGTTAGAGCACGGAGTCTAATTATGCAATGGCCTGTCAATGGCCTAAGCAAGCGTCAATAATCCTTTGAATGTAACTAGAGAGGTGATACGAGTACTGTTTTCCAAAGGAGTAAACTCCGTATCCAGACAATTCACCACTGACCAATGATCTCTAACATTGGAACTTGAATGCAGTGCTATACAGAATGATATTGCTAGTGTGTATATCCAATCAAATTTCGTTAGTTATTCCACTTGAGAATTGAGCCAATCATCAGAACAGAATGGGACAATAATCCATACGAGATTGAGGCAAATTTAATTTCATATAAATTCACTCGCTATTCGTGTCATAAAGTTCATAGAACTTTTTGAATTTTCATTGGTTATTATCGAATTCTTTGAAAATTGCAATGCTGCATGATGCACATGCATTATTGGATTTTAAGCGGTTTGGAATTATTCAAAGAACTTTTCTCACTGCTGAGGATCACAGGAATTTATAGAAATTGAGAGAGAACTTTGGATCAAGATTTAATCTTCAGAAGTCTTTGAATAATTTACGTCAGTGGCAAAAGGCCGATTCGATCAGACAAATTGGATAATCATTTTCAGGATTCATTTGAATATCTATTGAAAGAATGTGAGGATTTTAGAGAAATTGTTTTGTTCATGGCATCAAAAATGGTTTAATATTTCATAGATTTATCAGAAGTTATAATTTTAGAATTGAGAATTAATTTCTGACAAATGTCGCAATTGTGATCACTTTTTTTTCAATTTCAGGATTTTTTTTTCGGAGTGGAGTCCGTCACGTAGAAATATTTGACAAAAAAAAGTCTAAGCATGCCTTAGTATGTCTACATTATTGTCTAATTTCTTTAAGTTTCTTCAAAAGGACGTCTGACGTCTTTTGATGTTACTGCTTCCTATTTCCTAAATTATCTCAAATTTCCCATGAAAATATCTCGTTAACTTTTGTTTTTATATTCAAATATCAGAGAATATGATGAATACTAAATTATCCATGATTTTCAATCTCCACCGCATAAAAATATTGAATTTCCAATGATCTCGTGATGATAAATCAAATGGACTCGTTATGTGAGACCTTTGAAATTGTAAATGCTCATTTGAATTGGATTAATCCGAGTTATTTTAACCAATGAATACGAACAGACGCCATTCAAACTATGAGAATCAATTTAATTTTCACTTTGATGATACAGCCTCGTTAGCATAGCCATACTGTTCCACAGTATTCCAATTCATCATTCCAATTCCAATAGTCCAATTGCTCTATTTTGATCTTCCCCACAAACATACGAAATAGTACAATTAATTAGTTATCCTGAGTAATTGGAATGAAAGCTAAAAACAAGATTGAAAAGTATATTTATTATTTTTAATGAATAAATTCTGGTGAGAGATACACTGATTGTTTGATATTTTGGTGTTTAAATTCTTTGGAAATTAATGAGATTCATCCCATGAAGCAAAATTTATACGCTGGATAAATGATAATTGAGTGACTCAAAATCTAATTACTGAGTAATTAATGGAAAATTTTGTGTGTATCATTAATTATCATATAATTATCATTTCAGAAAATCAAAAATCAATTAATAATGAATTTAGAATAGTATACAAATTAATATCAGCTAAACAATTAGATTATCATGGTAAATTTGAAGGATTTAGTGGTAAAACCACAATTGTGGATTTGAAATCTGAGTAATTATTACATATGAGTGAATAATTGACATTAATAATTACATCATCCTCGTTGAAATAACTCAGGGATATTCAATTATATTACTACTAATTTCAATTGGACTTTATGAAGGAGTTTTTCATTCAATTATTCAACTGCATTTGATGATTCTACCTATTAGATCTGAATTTAATACGCGAAAGGATTATAACAGTTTACGAATACTTCAAATGCTACAGGATATTGTATCATGTGTAAAACATTTAATGAAAATTATGCGGTTGACCTGTAGTTGAACGATAAATTTACAGGTTAACTTGACCAAAATTGAACTCATAATTAACGTCACTTTTCGTGTGAATAGTCTCAGTGAAAATCATGTTCTACATGTGCATGAATATTTTAAACACAAAGTGAACAGATTCGTTGGGGATTAAATACTTGGGGAAATTTTAGTGTTTCCAATTTATTCATAATTTTTTGATAAATTGAGTGAACGAAGTTTAATCATTTTATAAAAATTTTGGTAAATTAGCAAATGGTACTATTAAAAAACCCAAAATTGATAAGTGACACTTACGCTTCTTTGATTCTACAATAATGATATATAATGCAAGCTATTGGAATTGCCAGTGCATGAAAAATAGCATAGAAAAGTCACATAATGATACTGTGAATAATTTAACATTTCCATTAAAAAATTAATGAACTATGAATATTTCATGAGTCAACTAATTTTTGAGTATTTTAATTTTCAATATTCATTAGAGTTGATACAGAAGTGATGATTATTTTTTTGGAAATTGTTTTTTATCTAAAAATATCGTTATTCTATCATGATCATCAAGTTGAAAATATGAATTTCGAAGAAAATTTTCAAACAATTGTGCGGATCCAACAATTTATGAATTTTCTTCATTTTGAAAGTTGAATATCCCGTGAGACATGAAAAAAAAGGGGATGCCATCCTTAACGGAGGGGAATTCGATCCTCCTGTGCTCGTCTGACGTCGTCTGAACGCTCCAATTACCTCGTTATTTCGATCACGTAGACTCGTTGGCACGAGGGACATAATCCTCTTTTTCTCTTCTTTTTTTTTCTCTTGTTCTTCAACCAGAAGTGGGTGGAAACGTAGCTGCAACAGGATTGCCAGGTACCTAAATACCTTCAATTACCTTCGAAGCTGGAGGATAAAGCGAATGAAACTTTTCGATCAACGTGAATTCCAATGATTCAACTCGAATGAAATCCGGTGAAATCTCTTCCAATGATAGCTGTATTGTCTGATGAAATTTACCGGGAGGGAATTGTGATTTAACTGATCGTAATTACTAAAGTAATTATTGATGGACCTGATGGCATTCAGTAATTATACGATAGACCGAACAAGTTTGTGTTGTTCTGTTGTATTACTGAAATTTACTGGACTATGTAACATTGCAATGTTTTCCAATGGATTTTGCATTTGTAAATCTGTGGTGATGTCTGAATATTTGAATTGTCTGATTAATGGAAAATACTCAGCTGCTAGCTATTGATCATGCACGGAAATGAGTCTTTTAGGAGTTAAAAGAGTTTAATGGATTTTGCAGTGAGACGTGAATTTCAATGGAAACAGGTATTGAAAACTAATTGTTCAAAAGTTTTACTCTTATATTTTATCGGATTTGATGAATACTCTTTGTTTTCATAGTTGAAGAATTTGTTCCGGAAATTTAGATCTTCAATGAAAATCCAATGTATCCGCTGGATTATTTCCAACTTTATGGACAGCATCCTTGAAAAGAATATCGATGAAAAAAATAGTCAAATCAATCAAAAATATGATAATAATAAATTTCTCATTCGGAAGACTAAATGTCGGATATTTGAGGATTTTTCCAAATCTTCAACGAAATACATAGTTGAGTTAAATAATCATCAAAAATTACCAGTTTTCAGTGATTACAACAGGTTGAATTTTGACCCTCAACCGCAAACCTTAACTTTCTTGATATAGTTGGTAAATTAGAAAGCCAAGACAAGTGGCCGGTGAGAGTTAAACGCTAGCTATGTTTGAGGAGAAAACGGAAAGCCAGTGTTATCGATCCAACAGTAATTTCAGGAAGCAAATTAAGTACACCAATCTCCGCGAAGCGATGGAACGTGATTATTCTATTACCCATTTTGCATGGATGAGTTATGGTGCACGAACAGCGTAGCGATATTTCAGTTCATGATGTAAAGTGCTCTGAGGATGGATGAAGTTTGGGTGAATTGTGTGGATTAAATATCGTTCTTCATGCAGTCTAGCAGAATGTGAACACATCGAACGAACCCTTTCCTCTCAAATTATTCGAAAAAAACAATTGAAAGTTATCAAGTTAAGGCTTCATCTTTTCATTTTTTTAAAGAAAAATCAATAATTCTCATTAGTTCCAAAGATATTAAATATTCATTAATTGAAAAAAAGATGAATTTCTCAAAAAATAGCATTTTAGCTGTTATAATCTCAAATTTATAATGCTATCTTTCTTTAACATGAACACATATCTCTCTTTCCCTAAATACGTGTGTACGGCCCTCATTATACTGTTATGTGGTAGAATTCAAGTGGTCAGCTAAAGATACAGTTGAACTGGCGCCGGGAACCAAACACGGGGCCAACAGACAAATAGGATACGAGAGGCTGTAAACAATAATTTAGCATAATCGTTTGGTCACTATACAACGTATGTGTATATTGTGTCCTTTGTATATATACGATCGTATGGCTAAACACAAACGTTTTGTAGAGGGGATAACCGAAAAGGGGAGATGGTTCTCTGATGGGTAGGCAAGGGTTTTGGGTGGAGGGGTTTTGTCCTCCAATAACCGCAAAACGGGCAATCGCAAACAGTGCGAGGGGAAACATCGAGAGGAGGAAAGGGAAGTTGGAGGTCACGCCTGTCGTACTTTACTGTCGTAATCCTATGGCAAACAGCGCATAATACAGATATATACGTGCTTAACAATCTCGTTTGCTGAAAAATTTACAGTTAAATTAATGTTAATTATTTTCTGCTGAAGTTTAATTGAGAATCTCTATAATTATATCTATAATTTCGTGAGTTTATGTGATTAATATACGAGATAATTCATATGAATTCACTGAATTCTCGATTTAGAGGATAACTCTGAAAAAAATACAGGATCATTTCATTTTCTCTCGAATTTCTGTTATTTCAGTAATTTCAATGGCTTCTATCGTTTGATGAAATATTTATTCAGTATTAGAATTAACAAAAATGCCATTTATCTCTAAAATAAATTCAAAATGAATTTTACGTATTTTGATAGACTTAGTGGCCCAAAGCCCACTGTCACTCACAATTCTTTCAAAATAAATAGACGCAACAAACCATCCAAGCCCTCAACTGTTACGTAACTCAAGTTGACTGACGCTAACTCCCATGGATTATTCCCACCATTTCTCTTCTATGTTACCCTCTTGCCCGATCACGTTTAAACTATATAGAGCTATTTGTATCTCCCTCTGTTATTCACACGCAACTACAGAGGCCACCTCACATTTTCCACCAGGTGCTGCTCTTTACTAGGAGCTGGCTTATCCTGTGTTGATATCGTTTCTCTTTTTGATCTCCATATCTCTCCAAGTTGAATTTTTTACTAGCAGTTCAAAAGGATTCGGGATTTTTTTGAGAGTGAAGGTCTTTAAGAAAAAATTTGAAAAAATTACTCATCAATGTAGACATGTCGGAGCATTATCCTAAATTTTTTCATCCTTTTTCATAAAATCCTTTACTCCGAGGGAAATTTTGAATCATTTGACTTTGGAAGTCCATTCTGTCTGAGGAATTTTTCTTTCAGGGTGAAGCACTTGGTGAAAAAATCTGAAAAAATTTGAGAACATGCTCCAACATGTTTAAATTATGAAGTAATTTTTTCAATTTTTTTTTGTAGAAGATTTCACTCGAAAAAAAATTCCAGTTCATTTTGTCCCAGGGGTCCACTTCACCACAATACCCCCTATCATGATTTATGCAATGTAGTCAATGACATCGAGCGATGAAAAGTTAATTACATGAATTCATCACATTTTCATCAATTTCATGATACGTTGAGAATGCAGGAATGAGAGAATGGCTAATGTGAAATGCAAATGGTAAAAAAAAAAGGGAAGCCAATTCCACTGCACAGAAATTCACTCCATATAACGTGAAATCAGTGACGTGTGACCATGTGGTAACTCCATCTTCCTCCGTATACAGATTCATTTCTATCCTTCTCTCCTAACTTTTCTTTCGCTTCCTTCCACACTGTGTGCAGAAAGCAAATAAAATTGCACAGGAATTACGAGAAATGGAGCAGTTCTATATACAGTGTCCCCCATTTTTTCTCTTCCTTTTGGATAGACTGAGGAACTCATTCAAAAAGTTTGAAATTGCTCAGGACAGTGCGGATAATCTATCCTGCTAACCCAAAAGTACAAAAAAATAATGAGAACAAACATAGATTAAAATTCGTTTTCCCTCTCGAATTATTCAATTCATAAGAGTTTCAATCTACTCAGATTTATCTCCATTAAAGTTTTTTTTTTTTACATAGTGAAAACCGCTGCAGGAAAATCTGAAAAAATTAGACAATAATTAGGACATACTGGGGCACCTTCAAATTTTTTTTTCATATTTTCTAGAAGCATTCACTGATTTTGCCGATCTTTTTCCAAGAATATTTCGGAAACTACAAAAAAAAAGTTTAGTAAAAAATTGCGCTATCTCGCTTATTTTCCGCACATATTCTCAGAAAACTCAAAGCAGGGGAAACTCAATTTATTCCCAAGCGAATAAATGAATAGGATATCACTACGAGTTTGTGCTATAAACACCCCGGAATTAATTCCTAAAAGAAATCAAAGTTGCAGGAGAATTAAAAAAAAAAAAAAAAAAAAAAAGTAAATTGAGTTATCTGGACTCGAGTTTCGATGGAACTCGATCTGCAGTTCGTATCTTGTATCGTAGGATGGAAAAACCCCACGGGGTTTCGCTTTTGCCGAGCGCTTCATCCGGTCTTATCCGATAAAATGCTAATTCTATTTAGACACTATACAAGCAACAAGATAGACGGTTGTTGGTGTGGTAGCACGAATTCGTTTAATTTCACCGCGCTACATTCACTGTCTACATCTCTCTCTCTCTCTCTCATCCCCATATTCCTCCCCATACCTGCCTTTTTCTCCACGCCCTTTCGTCCTGTTATGTGTAGCGATTTAATTCACCGTACAGTGTAGACAGGAGACATTAGTGAAGAGGAGAGACAGAGACATATAATGCAATGGGGATAGAGTCGTGAGAAATGGAGAGAAGGGAGATTGGGAACTCGGTCAAGCATAGAAAACGTTGAACTCTGTGCAATGATAATCCCTGTGCCCTCGGCCATCTTTGGTATGGAGGAGGGGGTGGAAATTTACATTACAATGAGGATGGTAAGCAAATGCCCACGAAATTACCAATCTTCGTTATGTAAAATGGCGAATGATGATTACGAATATATAAAAGGGTAATTTCACTGATGCTCTTGATGGATACTGTTGGATAAAAAGTTGGATTCTTTAAGCTTTTGTTACTCGAGCTATGAACGTAACGTTGCTCGTTAGACAAAAATCACAATACAGTAGGAGCAACGTTGCTTTCCATTTAAGGGATAACGGAAGACCCAGTAAATTTCAAATTTTCAAATTCATTGTTTAGCAACAATTATGATTTTTTTGCATTAAATATGAGGAGCATCGACTTTCTGGTTTCCTTCATCAGCGGTTGACTAGCGTATTCACGTATTTTCCTATGCAGAAAAACGATCATTAAGTAAACAAAACGGCCAATTGATCGGAAATTTTACAAGCTTTCAGTTAAATTTTATTTCAGATTTTAATCTTTTAATTCATGTAGGTATAGAACTACCTTGACATGGGTGATATGGTGCTCACCGCGCGATGAAAAACGTCAGGGGGCCTGTTAATGATGATATAGTTTTAAATAATCGAAATGCAATTTTTTGTCACCAAATCCATTTATATTTACTTTAATTATTTTTGCACGTTACAAAGCCTTTCACCATATTGCCAAGAGCGCCATCATCCGTTCGTTTTCGGGTACTCTAATTATTATTATTATTCTTTTTGAATTGACTCATGAACAGGGCCTATTCTCGAAGCATGGGAACAGGATTCGTCAACGAATGTCGTATCTTCGGTCATGACTATTTCATTCGTGGAAGATATTCGCACACGAAAGAGTTTCGTTGACGAAATAACCTCCCGATTTGTTTACAAATGTCACTTCCTTGTGAGACATAGTCGATGATCCTCTTCACCGAGCAGTTACACATTTCCCATAAGTTTGAGATTCACTAGGTGACGAACTTGATTCATTTTTTACTCACAAAAGTTTCAATGACGCTCTGGCGCAATTAATATTTTCACTTTTAAGAATCAAAAAATAGGTTATGTGACCTCTTCGTATGAGAATTTCCATTTCGTGAGGGAATCGTAAATTCGTCAATGAATTGGATGCACGAATTGTCTCATTCGTTCACGAATGTTATTTCCTCAATGAAAACCAGTGCGTCGAGAATAGGCCCCCTGGTAAGTAAGCGCAAGTACACTATGAGAAAAAAATATTTTCTAGGAATATTATATAGTTCATGTCAATCAGAAAATGGTTTGCCAGTGGATTTTTTCCGTTTAAACAATTTATGTTTTGGACGAATCCTCGTACCTATTCAGGATGAATTTGAATACATTTACGTCAATCAATAAGATAAGCCTTTTAGAGAATAGTTGATGGAAAATACATTTCGGTTTTGAGCCAGATTGGGGTATTTTTGGACTAAGATTTCTTATTTCGTGCAAATACATTATTATTTGATAAAAATTCCACCTCAAAATATTAATGGTAAATACGATCGAGATTAAATTGATGCAGGAGGGCGATTTCGACGAATAATTGTTTATTTATCGTCATCAGTTAGCTAAATTTAATTCTAAAAAATGATTATGGATCTGGTGCAATTTCGAACTAAAAGCAATTAATATTGAGAGAAATAGGTTTTGATTTCTCTCAATTAAATCCTCTACTTTTCTTACATTGTTCATCGCAAATAAGGAAAAAGTTCTGTCTCAAAATTATTTTCATTTCTAGAAAATATTTTTTTCCCTCAGTGTAACCAAGAATAAGGCTTTTCATTTTCATCCGATTATTCAATTGCTTTAATTATTTTAATTATTCCTTGTTGATAAAAGACATAACTCAATTTCCTTCAGAAACTGTATTTTTCAATCAGAATTGAATGAAAATAAAATTGATTTTCATTCAATAAATTGAATGGAAAATTTTTTCCCTGAAACCAGAATTTAATAATTTTTTTTCTCTTTTGTTTCAGTTCTAATCGTAACGGAAAATTGATTGTACAAAATGGCGGCTGTCACGTAGTGGCACCGAGGAATAGTGCAGAGAATACGATTGGCGAGTGAGAGAGAGAGGAAAAAAAAAGGGAAGGACGTGGTGAGGAACGGAGGAAGGAGTGACAGTCGCGTGCTCACGAGACTTTTTTTTTTGTTTCCAAATTTTCGCGTGAGTAAATTCAACAAATGTGAATCTGATTGATTTCATGATGGACGCAGTTTGGACGTCCGGGACTAAACGACATCGAGTTCTCTTTCTCTTTTTTTTTT
This sequence comes from Aleiodes leptofemur, assembly GCA_963942555.1. Taxonomy (NCBI): domain Eukaryota; kingdom Metazoa; phylum Arthropoda; class Insecta; order Hymenoptera; family Braconidae; genus Aleiodes; species Aleiodes leptofemur. The sequence goes on from OZ012609.1 coordinate 5,759,630, forward strand.
TTTTTTCAATATTTTTAACCTGAGTGACAGGCGCTGGATTGTGATGTGATGATGCCAATGGGGGATGTGTTTGTCTGAAAAACGGCTTTTTAATGTTTACCACTCGAATTTAATTTCAATGATATTGAAAAAAAAAGGAGGAAATAAAAACGTTGAATTCAACGGCTACGACAAAGATTTATTGTACTGTGAAAAATATTGAAAAACAAAAATCACGAGAAACGTGGGAAAATTTCAAAATACCTGTGGGCTTATATTTTTTTGATTGCTCAGTGGATCATCTCTCTTTCTCTCTCATTCTGGTGCTTTTGATGGGACTCATCTACCATTTTATGATGCTATAAATGTTCTATTAATAGACGGTTATAGAGACATGAGTGATAGTTGGAATGTTATTCAATTCTTTATGATTTTCATTTGATATTTTTTAACTGAAGAATAGCGAGAGAATGAGTTGAATTTTTTATCACGGAAATTTTTAGGGTAGATATGCTGGATGAATTTTTATCGTTTTTTTTTTCATTATTTTATATTTAAAATTGATTTAATTCAACGAAATATTTGCATTTTAGATTTATTTGATAAAAGCTCTTTTTGGTGATGCTTTACTCGGAATTATTATTAATCCCGCATTTATCCTGTACGTTTTTTCATGAATTTTTATTATTCTTTTGTTGCCGGAAATTGGAGCAAGTAATTCGTTAAAAATATTGTAATGATTGATGTGATTTTAATGGAAATGCGAAACAACGAAAATGAATTATTTCGACACGGGATGAAATGAATGACAATTTTTCCTGGAGTGAAGGCCTTTATAAAAAAAAAATTGAAAAAATGGCCAATGATATATATGAAAATGGATGCATCCAACTATATGTGTAACATAAAAATATAAAATTTCTGGAATATCCGGAAAAGGTGATCTCTAAAATTGTACAGTAGAGCGTCGATTATCCGAATTAATTGGGACCGAGCCCCTTCCGGATAATCAAAAATTCGGATAACTGAACACTAATATGTCGTGAGCGAAAATAATGATTCTTTCAAAATTATAGAATGTATATACACGGTGACGTCAGCGTTCAACTTACAAAGTTCTGGGGCTTGAAGGATGGACAATTATAATTCTAATACCGTCCGAATCAATGGAATCAGATAGGAAATCAAATGGTTATTCTCCAAATTAATTCATTTTTACACCATTGGAATTATCATTTCTTATTTTTCTTATCTCGGAAATTTGTAAGGTGAATGCTGACGTCACCTTTTATTTAAGAATACAAAAAACATTAATAATATAAGAAATTTTTTTGATGAATTTCCATAATAACCATTGTATCATTGAATGGTACAGAACGAAGTTAAATGTGTATCTAAAAATAATAAAAATCCGGAGATACAAGTCGCTTGAATCTGCGAAAAAAGTAATTCTTCAGATGAAAACGAATGTAGATTATTCAGGGCGTAATCGTTCGAATAACTGAGCATTCGAATGAACAAAATTATTGTTTAGGTAATTAATATCTGTGGATAACCCAAATCACCATTCGGATAATTGACTTTTGGATAAATCCCATTTTCTTTCGGATAATTGACGTTTCGGATGACTGACATTCGGATAATCGATGTTTACTGTAATTTCACTATTGCCACACTGAGAAGAAAAAGTAGTAAAAATAATTACAAGAATTGTTTCCATAGTCCTTAACAAATAATTTCTTCCAACAAGATTATTTTCAAATTTTAACGGAATTTACCTAATTTATCTTTTTTCGATTAATTTTGAACAAATGTATGTCTTTAACAATCAAAAGATTTGTCGATTCAAATAAATTCATTAGATTTGATAAATTTTGAATCACTTGAGAAAAATATTTGTTGAGGACTATTGAAACAATGAATTTCATCATTTTTCCAACTTTTCTTTTCTCAGTGTGCAGAGAAAGTGAAGATCGAGAGATGCATTTTTAATAGTTTTGACTCATGAAGATGTATTTCATATATTTTATGAAAATTGTGTATGAGAATGTATGCATATAACTATATTTGTAGCCTGAAAAATGAATATTTCTGACGTATCAAAAACATTAAGCTCTCAAATTATCGCGTTGTAAAAGACTTTCATCTTTTACTCGTAAGAAAAAACTGTTCATTTCATCCCGCAAGTCCGTTTTGCCCCCACCTTTGTAACTAGTGAGCCCTGTAAATGAGAATAGAGTCTGGCTCCAATGAAAAGATCAATCTCGTTCCAAATTACTAAGTTCTACTTACAAAGTGACAATAAAGTTGATGGATTCTCAAAACTTCAGCAATTTTATCGTGAAGCCAGGAAAATTCCTTGGGAATATGCGATAAGACAGTTAATTTTGCTTCAATAGTTTTTGCGATAATGGGGAAGAATAAAAATGGCTGAATTTTCTTTGAAACATTTTCAAAGCTATCGGAACAAAGTGGATTGTCTTGTAGCATTCATTCAGAAGAAATTTCAGACTCTTCGATAGAACTCAAGAATTTAGTGCATTCATTAGTTTCATTGAACCAAACTGGGCGTTATCGTCGTCGTACCATTACGATAGCTTCAGCTGATGAATAATGATGTTAGGGGTGTTCAGTTTCGTCGCACTATTGAGTGTGAGCATTTGGAGATACTGCGTAGAATCGAGTTCAATGTCGTTTTTTCAAGATAGAGTGCAATTCTATGAGAATTAATGGCATATTCTCGTTGCTATGTTTTATGTTGCCGTTTGGCTAATCCTGTAACGTGCTCGGTGCTTATCACAAACCGCATGGTAGTACTGTAGAAAGCCCTCGAGGTCGAATCAAATCCCATACATTTCGAATTGGATATGAGGAGAACGAGCTAAAATAGATGTATTTCAATGGAATTGTGTAAAATGAATTTTTTTTTGATGATTTTATAGGAACTCATCAAAACTTGGAATTTTCAATTGAATTAAGAGAGAAAGAAGATTTGAAAAAAAAAAAAAAAAAAAAAAAAAAAAAAGAAGATTTGACACAAATTCGGGTTAAAAACATGTTCCAATATTCATTTTCAAGAGTTGTTTGAAAATTCAACTGTTTCTGCTAAAAAAGGATAATTCAATATTTTTTAGCATGTCTAACTATCATGGTATGCTATGACATATGTTATTACACGTCAAAATCTCATCAACAAATATTACTGTTTAAAAATATTATGATTAATCATCTCACTACTTGCAAATCACTTTTATTGGAAACATATCGTTGCCTTAGAGTCAGAGAGGCGGAATGCTATGCTCATACACAACACTTACGCCACTTCGTTTCTAAGCTGACAATGTGAAATACTAGATAGAATGAAATCATTTCTCGTTATCAAATTTTGTCATCTGTTTTTTTTCCATAGCTCTATCATTTTATGTAATATTTCCACGTTTGCATATTTTTATTTTGTATTTTTTATTTTGTTAATATTCGGCCGCGTAATACTCAGACATGCAATCTCAATTTTTTTTCTTGATTTTTTTAATGAAATAACTCGGAAACTTAAGCTTATGCTTTAAAGCATATCTACACAAATCTTTTTTTTTGTACTTCTAGAAATTCAGTATAAACAAAAGTCACAAAAAAACTCCATCTCACTTAGTTTCCGGAATATATCATGAAAAAAGATCTGCAAAAAATTTGAATTATCCTGTTTCACCTCTTTTATACGGAATCATTTCAAGAAATGTCAATTAATCAAGATCTTCTATTTCAATCGATTTTTCCACCGAGAACTCTCTCAAATCCCCTTCCAATAATAAATGACAAACCAATCAAATAATCCGATACTACGAGTCCCCAATCCAGAAATCATGTCGTTATCCTCTTCCACTAGTCATCGTTATCGTTACGTGACGACTAGCGATCATGTAGACTGATCCCGTGAGATCGGCCACTTCAATTTTCTAACTCTAATCCGAGGCATCTGTTCGCAGCTGCCCCACGGGGACTTCCTTCCCAATAACCAAGCTGAGTAACCGGCTCTCCGTGCTGCATCGGGCAAAAAAAATAAGACGAAGAAGAAGAAGCTTCTCTCCATTCACCCTAGGTGAAGTAGAGAGGGTTTTCTATCTAAAAAAAAAAAGCTATATATACTCCTGCCTTTATGAATACACACTGAACCGTAGTTTCGTATCGACGAAGGAAATTTCACAATGCCTGAAGCGACCCACTTGAAATATCGTCAGTTCGTTCGATCCTTGCCTCCTGAATATTCATGGAGCCAGTGATGAAGAGAAAGAGGAACTGAGTTGATGCAAAAGCCCTGCATATGTTGCCGATAAGTTTGATGGAAGAAATACGAATGTTATGACTGGTTTGACTCCTCTTCTACATTCAGAAACAGGCAAATGCTGCGAAACGGATAAATCAGTAGTGAAGATGTAAAACAGAATGATTCAATTTTGTATCAATCTTTTTCTTTTTTAATATTTTGGAATCTAAGCGAGATAGAACAATTTTCCATTGGTTAGAGCACAATCACTTCATCTGCTCTAGTTTCCGAGATATTCTCGAAAAAAGATGAATACTGAATATTCATGGAGCCAGTAATGAAGAGAAAGAGGAACTGAGTTGAGGCAAGAGCTTCGCATATGTCGCTGTATCGAGTTAAATGGAAGAAATACGAATATCATGAATGTGGTCCTGTCCTCCTGCATTCAAAAACAGGTAAATGCTGCAAAAACTGACACATCTGTAGTGAAGAAGTAAAACAGGATGATTCAATGTTTTTTTTGAAATGATCAAATTTCATCCGGTTTTGATGTTAATTAGTGAATAATTGAAATTCAGTCTTTTTGGTCACTCCTTCATAACAGTAAAGTCTACTCAATTCAATTCAATCAGCATCAACATTTTGATTACAATCTGAGATCATCCTCAGAATTCAATATCCATTCATTTGAAAACTTTAAATTATGAATAATAGGAAATCTGTTTCATCCCTACCATTGACCCAAAAAAAAGTGTTGATCTCACAGCCACATCTCTCACTCATTGATTCGAAAGCTATAAACTATTGTTAACTTAGTATTCCAAATATATGAATAAATAAACCAACAAATCCAATAGTCCTAAATTATTCAAGTGATATTAATTTTTTAGCTTGAAGGTACCAAACCAGAGGTGGGGTCGGTACGAAATCTGTCATTCTAAATATAAAAAATTCTCCAAAGTCCAATATGTATGATGTTTATCCCTATCTGAAGAGGATACAGTCATTGAGAAATGAAAGCATGAAAAGGTAATAGATATTTCTTAGCTATTATGAAGTAGTGACAAAAAAGTCCAAATTCCAATTTCGCCCGAATCCTTTCTTGTAGCTCTTGGAATTCTCAAAAAAAAGATAACAGCAAAATTCTTCTATCTTCCTTAGTTTCCCAGATATTCTCAAAAAAAAAGCAGAATACTGAATATTCATGGAGCCAGTGATGAAGAGAAAGAGAGACTGAATTGAGGCAAGAGCCTCGCATATGTCGCTGATAAGTTTATCGCTGTATCGAGTCTAGTCTGTGGCTCCTTCTCTATATTCAGAAACAGGTAAATGCTGCAAAACGATACAATAGATATTCTCAGCAAAAAGTCAATTGCAAGCACGATTGCACCACTCTGATAAGGAGAAGGGAAAGGGTGTGGTTTTAGTGTTTGCATTATAACGTAGTAGCAGAGGGCAAATAGAGACACTCGGTTATGCAGTGACTGAGATAAGAGATTATGTTCCAGTTGTATTAGGGAGAGATAGGGAGGCTTTGGAAAATTCACGTACTATTACAGAATTTCTATGGCCATTGGGTGATCTAGGTTGGGGCTCTTGGGAGAAGAGAGGGAATGGGTGATTGGTGGTTCAGTAGACACTTGGGAGATGGAGGGAAATGGATTCTTCAGGATTTTTAAATTTTTCTTGGGTATTCAGGAGTTTTTTGATGAATAAATTTGGTATTTGAATGATTTTGAAATGATTTTTTTTCGATGATTATGATTTTTATATTCCAATTAATGTGTGGAAGAATCTTTTATTCATGTGTAATTATTTGTTTCAGGTATTTCGATGAATTAGATGGATCGATATGAATTTAATCAATCAACGCTGTATTACGCTTCACTGAATTTTCTATTGTGTGAATTTTTTCCAACGAATAAATAGAAATGTAAAATAGAAGAAAATAATGAAGAAAATAGAATAAAAATATCGTGAATATAAATTCGTAGTTATTAGGCAGTGGACAGCCTCGAAAATATTTTTCCTTTTAATTCGACGACTCACGTTCGGCCATTCATGAATATGGAAAAATTCAGTCGCCAATCCCCTTCCCCTCTCTGTATCTTTTTATTTTCACTGCATTGGACAAGTACCGAGTTCTCTCGTTTTCTCTTTTTCATGTACATTTCTCTTTTCCTTAATATTCTATTCATTTACATATTTTCTTTTTTTAGTTGAGTTAGTTTTGCGGCTCTCACTCGGGGACAAGTCACGTTTTTAAAGAAAAAAAAAGGACTTGAGTCTGATAAGATGGAAATTATGAAGGAGTGAATTTTATAAAATTTGAATAATTTTAAACTGAGTCCATTATCATGTCAATCATTTTTTTTATCTTTCGGAAACTAAGCGAGATTGCGAATTTTTTGTAATAACCTTGTTTGAGAGGTATGCAATTCTCTGAAGGGTTTGTAGAAGACGGTTAGTGATAGTGAAATGAAGAAGTTGAAGTTACAGGGAGCCTAATGAACAGCAAAACCGTTAATTCCAACGGAAAAAACCCATTCGTCACTAGATAAAGCACAATATAAATTGAATAACTGTAATTGATGAATTTTGCAAGAGCTAAATGATCTAGTTAGCTTGCAATAAACTTTGAGAAACATCCATGAAATAATATGAGGGTGAGCGGGGCACGACGGACCACCTAAGCCGGTTATCACTTCTTGTGGCTTCCAACCATCAAAATAGTCTGCTTTTGTTCCATTTCGAACAAATCCACCAACATTTCGCCGAAAACTCTTTAAAACAAAAAAAATCTCAAATTTTTTTTTTATTCACAAAACGTTTTTTTTTATTTATATATCTTTTTTTATTTTCATTATTATTATTATTATTAATAATAAAGAAAATTTCCTTCATTTTAATTATTCTACTCCTTCCAATTTTACTTTAAAATTGTTTTTTATAGTTGATATAATCTCTTTCCCTAACGGTTCCCTCTAGGGTTCCCCTCCTCCCTGTCTTGTTGTAAAGAAGCTAAAAATTGAAATTCAATCACGCTGATTTTTCATTTCCGAATAATAACTTTGCAGCTCAGCTAAATTTGAATTTGAAATTGCTATCGAAAAAAACGAGGCAAAACCGTGATTCTGACCAGCCTGCCCTAGTGGATCCATCGATTACTATTTGATTGCCATTCGATTGGGGGTCGACTTGTGCGCTCACCTGATCACTAGTTGAGCATTAGTCGATGGTAATATGAATAACGAGATGACCAGCGATCAGCTGAACATTGGGTCGACTGTCGGTCGATCCCAAGTGGAAACCTCGACTCACGATCGACTCTATACATAGTCAGACGCGCATCGATGAAGCCATTCATCATCCACGATGGAAACGTGCTCAAAAAATGTTCATGGTCGATCGTTAGTCGAGTCGAGGTTTCCACTTGAAGGCTATGAGTTCAAACCAAGTCCGAGCATTCCCTATTTTTTTTAGAAATTTGATTGCTTAACAATTTTTGAGCAGTGAATGTGGTGATCGTTAATATTCACTGATAGTGAATAGCTCTTCTGGTAGGGATCATGTGCGTCTTGAACTCAGCGGAACAGGTATTCGGTGATTGGTCATCATTAACTCGCAAAATTTTATCTACATTTCAGAAAAAAACTTTTTTGTAGCTGTCATGTTTCTCCAAAAAAAAAAAATTTCCTACCAAAGTTTCGCTATCTCTCTTAGTTTCTGAGATATTCTCAAAACCAGATTAAAATTTTTCATATGCAGTGACTTACCCAGTCTTGATGAAGCTCTCAAATGCCTGGATGATGCTCTCTGACATGGCAATCTCCGATCTCGTGTAATTCTTACGAAAATGATTGAATCCATCAACCAATGGTGCTCCAAATATGTAGGGCAGATCTTCGCCTTGAACAATTCCCATTTTCTGTAATGAGAAAAAAGGCAATAATGAAAGTTTCAGAATTAAATTAACCAATTCAAGGATTATCTCCAATCCATCGAGTCCAACAATGTATTTGTTTTTTTTGGATTTCTTCCAACATTCAGAACCTTTTTTTTTCCATGGAAAAAAATTAACAATAACATTTTCAACAAGCATGAATGAGATAAAATGAATATATATGTATTTTTCATCCAAGTTGGCTCGAAATCGACGTTACGAATGTAACATTTCGACTAGAAAGCGTTGGAGCATGTTTTCCGGAGATTCCAGTGACGTTTTCCGGTGCATCTACCAATTCCCAATTCGTTATCGATTCTCACTGGCTTCCCATCCCTCCCTCCCATCGCTCAGAACCCATTTCCATCTAGCCATACTGTAGTTCAATATTCAATTTTTTTTTTCTTTTGAACATTGCAAACTCGTGTATCACTTTAGCTAAATTGTGAGCTACAATTACTACATGTACCTACGTAGAATAATTAGATTGATCGTAGAATACACGCTGTACATATAACTCTAATGCTTCACTTCTCCATCTGAGTTTGTAATCTCTGAAATTCAGCGCTTCAAATGCAAGAGAAGTCGAAACTTTGACAATGATGAAATTCAGTTTGTTGAAACAAGTAACAAGACGTACACCATCTTGAAAGACAGTGACGAATAAACACGTGAACTTCTGACGAAATTTCAACAATTATCTTCATCTCTTGGATTTTCTTGAATTATCAAAAATTAGTGTTGTTTTATAATTTTATTCTGAAAATAGAGGTGCATTCTAAAAATTAGTTTTGTTTTTGATGTCAAGTCATCAAAAGACAGGATTTTTCTCCTATTAGGGATTTACGAGGATTTTCCAGGACTTTTTAGAGTTTCCCAGGATTTTTCAGTTTTCCCGGATTTTCGACAATGGAACTCCTTTGAACTAGTGAGTCACCTTTCCAAATGGAAGGGTAAACCAAATGGTTTCTAAAAAAAAATAGAAGCTATTTCTCAATTTCGAATTTTCCTAGATTTTCAACAAATTTCCAGGATTAAATTCTGGCAACCTTCCTTTTCGCGTACATGGTTTCCGGATGAAAATAATTTTTTTTTCCAATGTAGTATTTTCCAGAATTTTCCAGACTTCCTTAGAATTTCCCAGGATTATCCCAAATTGAACTGCGGCAGCCTCTATTTGCCCACGGGTTTTTTTTTTGTATTTTTAAGAATTTTCTAGAATTTTCCAATATTGAATTTTGGAAACCTTCTTTTTTTCTCACGCGGTTCATAAAAAACTATTTTTTTTCTAGCTAAAAATTTGTCGGAAATTTTCAGAATTTTCTAGAATTCCCCAAGATTTTTCCAAATTAAACTCTGACGACTTTTCTTCTTACCCACATGGTTTATTTTGAAAGAACAGAATTTTCTGTCCAATATCGGATTTTCCACAATTTTTCCAAATTAAACTCTGGCAATCTTCCTATATCAATAACAAAAAAAAATCTTGCTGTATCCACATGCTTTCTAGAACAACACGATTTTTCCCCTGGTTTGGGATTTTCCAGAATTTTCTTGAATCTTCCCAAAATGAACTCCGGAACCTCCTTTTGCCCCATGGTTTCTGAAAAAACATGATTCTTCCGCCAATTTAGGGTTTTTCGGGATTTTCCGAGATTTTCCATCTTCCATCAAATGATTTTTAATTTTTCTCCCTATTATTACTCTTTTCCCATCATTTATTGCACAAGTGTAGAAATTTCGTTGTGAAAAATCCATTAATTCCCTCGTCAAAACTACAAAATGTCCAATTTCGTAATTGTACTCTCAATCACCTATTAATCAAATCAAATTATACACTAGTAATTTTATGGACGATTTAACCCAAATAACTGATGAATAATCAATGTAATTTTAGTTTTCTCTTCTAATAAATTTAATTCCAAACTAAATAATCATTCGATCAGTGTCAAGTGGAGATGGATGGAAATTCATTTGAATGCGTGAACATTCCTCCTCTTTTTTTTTCTCTCCAATTTCATTGGATTATTCGGTTGTTTTGAGCATCGCTCAATGGTGGGCGGTTTGAATTAATCGAGTTTCAATGCGTCCAGTGATAAATAATCAATTGAATCTTCCCGTGAACCAAACAACTTTACGAATATGAATTGCATGTGGGGAAAACTCGGCAGATTCAAGGATGAGCAAAAGAAATTTGTTAACTTCAGCGATTCTACAGGTGTGAAAAAACGTTACCAGTTTTTCTCCCACTTTTTATCGAAGTGATCGATGACCGAGCGTCGTTTTTATCTTGAAACCTCAATAGAACACAATTTTTCAGTGGTAAAATTCATTTATTATCACTGGAATATTTCAAGATGTCTGATAAAATCAATCAGAAAATGTCCATTTTTATGAAGTAGGAAAAAAAAAATTATTTGATGAAAATTTCTTCAACAATTTCGAGGTTTTATCAGGATAATATGAGTATTGAAGTAACAATTCAGGTTTACTCAGGATAATTGAAATATTGTCTATCTAGGATCTAAAAGACGTAATTTTTTTCCAGTTCAAGCGATTTTTCTACTTTTTTCTGTGATTTTTGCTATTTCATTTCTATTCTCAAATGAAAAAATTGGGGCTTTCACTAAGTTATTGCTGAAAAAAAGGGCGTAAGTGTTGAAAAAAAGAGTTTTTGTTACTTTATTTGTTAGAATGACACGAAAAAATAGAAAAATCACTAATAAAAAAGGGTGTAAGTCGAGATACGCTCTTTTCATATTATATGAACTTTCCCAACATAAAATTAATCACACAATTTTTTTTTACCGAATGCCTTTACAAAAAAAAACGAAAAAATTCGTGGGAATGCTCCAGAAGATCTAGATCGTTGGTAATTTTTTTTTTCAAATTTTTTGATAAGAGCTTTCACACGAAAAAAAAAATCTTGGTCCATTTGGCCCGGATCTTTCGTACTAAAAATTCGACTCAAGTGACAATATGTCATTGAATACGCCCACAAGAATCCCAGAGTCGATACAATATCCATCTAGCAGCGTGTAGACATGAATTCTGTGGAGTTGAAGGAGGCGTCTAGAAGATTGAGGATGGAGTGAGGAGAAGCCGGAAGTTTTCAGCCTCGACGAAAGAAGAAAGATAGACAGTAGACGTTATTTTTTTTTTACCTCTGTTTCTTTTTTTTTTATATATTTTCAATGGTATGAAAGAGGATGAGGAAAATGGAGGCTCTGGTCTCTTGTTGGGGAAGAGAGTACAGAGCATACTGATTCAACGTGTGATGCCTTCTGTTCCCAATTGTTGAAGACGGCTTTTCCGGGAATATGAGGTTTGCACTGTAGAGCACTTTTTCCATTGGGCAAAAGATGGTCTGGGCTTTTCAATAGGACTACGGTCAGTCTATTACCACTAGTGAGTATCTGGAAAATCGAAAAGAGCTCACAGAAAATATTGATACTGGTTTCCGTTATTTCCGGGCTTTTTTTTTTTTCAAGGGTTAAAAAGAATATAACTATTTTTACTCAAGTTTTATTGGAATTCGCGGTTGGAATTCCGAATGAGGCTACCAACGGATAAAATTGTTCGGTGTTTCTTTTTATTGCCTCTTTTTTTTTTGCCCACCACACTCTGTATGCAGAACATGCGTGCTAGTGAAAAAAAGTTGCATTATTTGGAGACATTAATCTTGATTCGAATAACTTTCGTGCAGTGAAAAAATACGAAATGGAAAATTGTAGATGGAGTTTCATTTATTTACAGAATTGAGGGAAAGTTTTATGTTTCATTGAAAAGATGGTGGAATTTACGGTGAATAGTAGGAGGGGAGAGCAAGATTTTTTCTTTAAAGTTTAGACTTTTACAAAAAATTTGAAAAAATTCAGCAACAATGTCAACATGTTGGAGCATCTTCTCAAATTTTTTCAGATTTTTTTGAAGAGCCTTCAGTCTGAAAAAAATACTGAATCATTTTGCTCTGGTTAAATATCTCGGAGACTAAGCGAGATAAAGTCATTTTTGTAATAACTTTTTTTATAACTCATGTTTTTTCTTCAAAAGAGATTTCCACAAAAATTTCTCTATTTCCCTCAGTTTCCAAAATATTCTCAAAAAACTGATGAAAAATTGCCAAAAAAATTGACTTTTTAACAAAGAAATTAATTTTCATTCGATGAAGAAATTTCAATTGAAATCCTCCAGTTGCATTAAGCAGCACAAACATTGACACAACTTCCAAAGAGCCAATAGCCTATCGATTCTCCATAAAGGACTAAGTCTACCAATAAACTCGGCCATAGCCCAAATCACAAGCAGATTAATCGTAAGAGCAAGTACAGTTATCCCCTGAGATATTACCACCATCCCCCCTCCTCTTCCAAAAACAAGCCGTTATGTTATCGATTATCGTGAAGATAATTCTTGGAAAATACGTACTGTTCAATTGTTTATGCACCAAAGTGGCAATTCAAGATCATTAACTTGAGAATAACGAGCAATGAAGAAGCTTCCTGTCTTCCCTCCATTTTAATATTAAGTTCTTGACCTTTTTCTTCAATATTTGATTCAATTTTTGGTCATTAATTAATCATTAATTAATAATCAATAATGTATGTATGTATTCTTTATTGCTTTATTGCTTCCAAGGGAGTTTCCCTATAGCAACGAGGGTACAGGTTCACAAAAAATATCTGTATTTCTTTTTTCACATATATAACAAAGTAAGAAGTAATTATCATATCATAGCATCATTATATCCTGATTGCTTGTACAGCCGCCATTCGTAATCATGCCAACAGAATCAAGTAAAATAAAAAATAAAAACAAATTAAAAGAAAACAAATTATAAAGTGATATTAAGGATTTCCTTTCTAATTGCCAGAGTTTCCTCAGAGAAGAAGTACAGGGCTCTTGTTGATTCCGTTGATTCTAAGTCTAGAAAGCAGATTAGTTTTTGCTCAGACCAATCAGAATAATCAATAATTAAATTAATTAAATCAAAAATTTGAATAACAATTAAATGATTTTTTTATTATAATCAGAGGTCACTTTTCGAATTATTAATATTTCAATGCAATGATATCATTTTATCGAGAGAAATTCATCGATGAATGGAAAAATATCGATATATAAATTCATGGATCTTGTGACGGTTTTTACCGTCACAGAATCATTAAAAAATTAGAAAATTCACTTAATTTATTGAAATCGCGATAATGGCCGCAACTCGCGGTACCCGGTGAGGATGGGACTCACGGAGAGTCAATGCAACCAATGTCCAGGGTGAGGTCAATAATTTTTATGACCTCACTAATTCTTTTTGTTTAATTTTGTCTAATCCAACTCCAAATTTTGGAGTAAAGTACGAGAGTAGGACTGGGAAGGATTTTTCCCAGTCCCATGAGCAAAGTAGCGGTACCAAGGACACTCGAGAGGAATCTGAGAAAACGCAGCATCCAATCAGTTGGTCCAGCAGTAGCCAGCACGGATGGGTGTTGGCCAACAGCGAAAGAGGCCGTAAATCGTCGGGGACAACGCCGAAGCCAGTGAAAACCCGAGTGAAATAAGAGACAAAACTTTTTCGTTTGATTGTCGGGAAAATCTCGTCATGTTGTAACCATTGTGATTATTTGCGCGTGTTATATATATTATATATATAATATATATATCAAACTCAGTGAAGTTAAGGAGAATAGTGGGGGACTCGCGCGAGAATTGGTTGGGTTGGGCCTCGGCTCTACCGGAATTGAGCGGGAATAGCCGAGTACACCCAACGCCAACTCGTGGGAGAGAAGGCTCGGTCTTCTTCTCCCGGGACACCGTGGCGGCCACATCGTGTAGAGACAATTTCGAGAAACGTAAAGAAAAGTAAAGAGAAAATTGTAGAGAAGTTCGAGAAATTAAGCAAAATTAAAAGAGAAGTTAAAGAGGCCAAGACGGAGGAAAGATAGCACAAATAGTGTAAGGTACGCGAGTCCCCGTATAATTAATATGTTGAATTATAAAGTAAAGAATTTTGAGTGAAAGGTAAAGAGTAGAGGAAACGTCGAGTTAGCGTCTGTTTGGGGTGTTTCCACCCAAGTCAAGTTACAGTTATTTTTGTTCATTCTGAGTCACGTTTAAGATTAATGATTAAAGTGGAATAATCATCGTATTATTCCTGAAAAATTCCTATTTTCTTTGACGTAAATGTACCTATATTATTTTTTTTGAATATATACTTAATTTTGTTTATTTAAACCAAAATTTTCAGGAGTCTGTGTAAAGTTTTTTGTCTGTCCGAATACCCAAAGGGAGGGTATCGTCCCCTCCCCCCCTTGAGACAATATCTGAGTCTTGTGTACGAAAACGGGTTAATTTAGAGTCTTTTCAGAATTCTGTTATTTATTAAATTTATAATAAAACTTGGGGATTTGTCGTTTTCCCCCAAATTTGTAAAATCTTTCAAAAACGACTGGCGCCCATTTTTCCAGAGGCAAATTATTTGGGGAAATAATTGAGTAAAATTTTGGAGCATTAAATTGGGTTAAATTTAGAGAATTTTTTTGTGCCTTTAACGGTTGGCCAAGGTCAGTTGAGCAAAAGTGGTCAGAGGCAAATTACTTGGGGAAATAATTGAGTAAAATTTTGGAGCATTAAATTGGGTTAAATTTAGAGAATTTTTTTGTGCCTTTAACGGTTGGCCAAGGTCAGTTGAGCAAACCGTTACAATCTGTTTATTCGATCTTTTATCAATGAAAGAGGACCCCTCTGTCTTTCGCCCATTTTACCCCATTATCAAAGGTCGATCATAAAATTAGACAAGAAAAAGAAACTAATCGGCTGAATTACGATGAATTAATTTCAATGGTCAGAATCAATCGATGGACAATTCTGATATCGCACTATATGTCACATTGAATTTGTCAATTGGTCTATTGTACTAGTGACGTGTAGTACGTACTAGCTGACCCCTTCTCATATATTAATGGCTGTCGCACCGTTGATTTATGTCGACGAGAAAAAGATATTTATATACGTCAAGTCACAGGGCAAACAAATTGCCCATGTCATTCAATTGGACACCACTTGCGACTGATTCAACTGAATAATTAAATGGAAATGATTTTTTTTGGGGGAAATGTCTTAGATTTATTTTTTCTTTGAGAGCTTGTTGAAGTTTAAATAATTATTTTATTATTATTCATGTGCAGATGGTCTTTTACGGTGATTCTGATCATTCTTAAATGGACAAAGTTAGAAAATGAAGGAAAATGTAGGGGAAAGTGTGGTTAAAAGGGGGGTAAGGGGTGGAAAGAGCAGATTTTAGTTTTTCTGTTTTTATGTTATGAAAATCGAGAGAAATCAGTGGAAATATTTTAGATAGGTTTTTTATGATGATTTCATTGAAGAGCTGATGAAATTTCTGGTTGAAAACATACGTCCAAATTCATTTTTGAGAGTTTTTTGAAAATTCTCTTTTTTTTTTAGAGAAAATTGAAAAATTTTATTTTTTGGGGGGATATCTCGAGTTCTATTAGTTCGAGTGACTTCGGACTGATCGTAAATGAGAGGTGAGATTCATCTGCTCTTCATTTATGGGGTTTTTGAAATCAAGAATCACATAATTGAATTGTTGAAAAATATCAATTTTTGAAGATGATATGACGGAAAAATTGAATTTCTTAAAATGAACTATGAGTCACTCAAAAATTGAAGAAAAAAAATTAAAACTACATAAATTGAAGAAAATAAAGAAAACCAGAGATATTCTCGAAAAAGTGGAAATTCCCTATAATTCAACGGGTTTGACCCTTCATTCGTTCCCAAAAAAAGCAGAATTTTTGAATAATTCAAAAAAATCAATTCTGATACATGTTTTCTATCGGAATTTCCCTCATCTTTTCAATGGAATCATTGAAAAAAATATATATCTCAAGATGTTTCATCATAATCCCCATTTTACTTTGCTTTCGACAATATTAATCATTATAATCATTCAAATTTGAGGGAAAATCAACACAAATTTCATCATAAACTATTTTTGCCCTCAATTTTTCAAGGATATCTTGAAAAATAAGGAAAATGCCAAAATTTTTGTCATAACGTTTTTTTAGCTCTTATTTTTCCGTACAAAAATATCATAATAAATATTCCCTTGTTTCTCTTTATTTTTCCAGATATTCACTTATTAATGATAAATAATCACGAATTAAATGATCACTTTTGACCTTTTCACTGAATTAATTACCTCCGAAAGTATTGAATAACAAAATTTAAACTTTTCATTGAAATAAAGACAAAAAGAACTTTATAATTTCACTTTACTTAATTCTTCGAGATAAATCACAGAAAAGTTTTTTCGTTGAAAGCTCAAAACGTAGATTTCTACTTTGTAAATAATAAATTTTCCATTCTTCACCCAATGACACTTTATTCACTTGATAATTTCTACTGTAATACTTGTGAATAGAGTGACTATGGTTTGCCTCTAGGTAGGAAAGTTAGCCGTTAGTGGTATTCAAATTACAGTAAGAGCCCGTCTCTCACAATTCTCTGCTGCTCGTTTTCTGGAGTAAAAGTTCATGGTACAGTGGCAAGTATCCGTTTTACATTTTCTAGTTCTCTGGTTCATGTGAGATCCAATGTTGGTTATTGTAGTAGTGGAAAAAAAAAAAAGTTCACTGTAAAATTGTCTCAAGGAGGAGAAAAATGAAACGGAATACAAAAGTAAGGAGTCATGGAGGGAATAGTGAAGAATGGAGAAAAGAATGATACGAAGTATTTTATTTAGTTTCTTTTTTTCTTTTATTTCTGAAAAGTATGACAAGTTATTCATCTGTTTTCTGTCATTTTCAGTTGTCAGGCACGACTGTCGAAGTTCTGGAGAGATTTCTTTCTCAATTCAATCAGATTGCCAGTTGGTAATAGATCAAAATAGAGTATTTTCTGATTTAAAAATTGAATAATTTCGTTTGAATTTTTTAGCATTTTTTTTGAAGATATCTCGGCACCTAAGCGAGATAGCGAGATTTTTGTGGATACCCAAAAAATTGTGAAAAAACTCAGAAAGTGTAAAAAAATATCATTTTTGAGACGGCATCGAAAAAATAAGAGCTTAACTGTGCTGAAGTTCGTTAGGATACTACATTAAATAGAATATCCACAGGATTCACTCAAATCTCAAGGAATTTATGATGAAACTAATAGATTTTATACTTTTTTTCTTCCTCAGGGGCAATGAATAACAGACATTTTCTTGTGGCCATAAAACCAACGGTATTAATGCAGAATATTAATAAATTTTCCATAAAATTCTCGCAACAGGAGTTGAATATTCCGATACTGTAATACACTGAGAATAATTTTTCATCGTTTATTGTCTTTATACGAGTAAATTAAATTCCATGTAATAATGTTTAACGAACAGAGTCTCTAATTGGAGCTTTCAGCATTAATGCGTTGATAGTGTCAAGAATAATTGAACCATAAAAATCAAAAATTTTAATTGTATTCGAACATGATACTGTTGTCATTAAACAAACTGTCATCATCACCCGAGGAAAACATTTCGTTTTAATTAACTCAAGTATGAAATACAAATAGAAAATGAAAGAGAAAAATAACGAGAATATTCTTACGAGAATTTTTTTCCCTCGATGAAATCATAAAATTTCATATTATGAAAATAAACAGTGATATTGAGATACTGGGGGAGATAAAAAATCTTTCATTTTCACAAAATATCATACTCTGAACCACATTTTTCATTTTGACATTATCACAGAACCAACGACACTGTATTTACCTTTGGTCATGGAATACACGAAGCGTGTTATTCGTATAGTCCAGAGAAAACTTCAGTCCACTCCTCGTTCCTCCCAAGTGGTAAAAAGAGAACGTGAGAGTATCGATGTGTAACCGGAAATGGCGTTTCTATCACTATTATGTCAAGATTTGCAAAAGAAAAAAGAATTCGAAGGTAATCCAAAGGTCGCTGGTTCGAATCCTGATCGGGTATTCCCGCAATTTTTCGTGAATATCTCAGAAACTAATGAAGATACGGCCTTTTTGGCGTTATCTCCATCAGTTTCCGAGGGATTCATAACGTAGTATCCCAGGTAGGAAAAATCCATCGGGCCAATGCTGGCCCAGCGCCGGAAGCCAATGAACCAATACTGGCACTCAACAAGCAGCCATGGCTGGCCTAATATTGGTTGAACATTGGATGGTAACACTGTACCCATGCTGATTGCCAAGGCATGGTCAAGCTTCGATAACGAGCATTGGGTACTATATTGGTCCCAATGTTCAGCCAATGCTCGTTTTATTGTAGATTTTATGTTAGATACATGAATTAGAAGTATTTAAGTCTTCTGAAGCATGTAAGAATGATCAAGATCCAATGTTATTTGAATAAAAAAAACAAAAGCCGGCACCTGGGATTGAACCCTGGACCTTCGGATTACCAGTCTATAATCTTATCGGCCTAGCCGTTAGAACATTTCATATTTTGATGATTGAATTTAATCCTCATAACTTTATCACCGTTTCTCTTGTTTGGGGAAACGACATTCGATCGGAATTGTTCAAAAGTTATTTGATAATGTGAAATCATTCAATTATGTCAAAAGATAAAAGAAAAATTGAAGCCTTGGTGCCATTGATGCTCAGGAGCCGAGCCTTGGGGTTCCAAGTTTTGAACAACGCTTGGCCAATTCTGGTGGGCCAAACTACGGTGCATGGTTGCTCAGCCAATCCTGAAGGCCCGAACTACGGTGAACCGATGCTTGGCGTAAGTTTGGCCGAGCCGTGGCTACCAGGCTTTGGCATGCGAATTATCGGCCAAAAGCTGAGCATTGGGCGATTCCTACCCGGGATACTGCAGATACTGCTCTAGTCAGTGGTTATAGTGTCTTGTTTGATTCATGTAGTGTTTACATATTAGATAAATCCCGAGTGAGTTAGAGAGAGACAGAAGATATAAAAAGTACAGTTTTCATAGTTATTCACTGATTACTACTATTACATGCTCTGAAGCTGCATTTTCAAGGGTTTAAAATGTTTCATACATAATTTTCTACCATTTCCCTTTTTTTTTAATCCAAATCGGAACAGTCAATTTTGTAAAGCGTGATAAAATGTGCGATTTTCCAGAAGGCTCAATGTTAAACTCATGAAATTTCAAGTGTCTATATCTTTTGACTCGTTCTCTGTAGTCCTTCAACAATTTAATTGGATCATTGTCTTATCATAATCTACAAATGTATCAGATTTCAGAATTTTCGGAACGGTCAATCGAGTATCGGCGGTACTACCTTAACACAAGAAATTATAAAAGAATGGACTTATCTGATTTTATCTCTTTTACTGGATTTTCCATCTATTCCTTATATTTTATTCCGTTTTCGTCTAATTCCACTGAAATTTTTCATAAATTAATTGAGCCCCAAGTATTTCTCCTTCTGCAGATTTATCCAGAAGAATTCTGAACACAACAGGCTATTCTCAGAAAACGGTTCATTCCACTCGAGCATATTGGCTGGGTAAACACGAGTTGAGAAGTATCCGCAGACAAACTCGAAACACGTAACTACGTTTGCACGAAGGAAAAAAAAAAAAGCAACATCAGAGTTTGTTACCTCTCAATTCCTACCACTGTGCACACACATCCTCGAAAAATCCCTTTTTCCCTTACTGTCGCATATCAAACCCTCTTTCCAGAGACTCCAAAGTGTCGGGAAGAGGGACCGAGAATTGGAATAGAAGGTCGAAAGAAAGCAAAAAAAAAAATTCAAATTCTCTGTGCAATGTTTCAACAAAAAGTGGAACAAACCCTGGAGAAAATGTTGTATACAGTACTGATGACTAGTGGAGGGGTGAATATTGCCGAAGGCATTTTTCCTTGATGGCGTCTGAACAAACACATACACATGCATAATGCCAGAATGGTACGAAAAGGAATATAGCAGTGATAAAGATGAAAAGGAGACTTTGCTATTTCTGGCTCTTGCATGAATTTGAATTTAAACGACATGTCATGATTTTTTTTTTATTTTCCTTTACTCTTCCTATCTTCAATGCATTTTTGAGATGAATGTATGAAGTGCCTAAAAGGAGTTGATTATCGTCGTTTCAGGTTCAAAAGGCCATAAGTGCCACTCCATAGAATTAAAAGGGTTCATCTCCAACACTTTTTTTTATCAATTTTAAATGAGCATTTAACACTTGAAGCCTCAAAATTGAAGGAGAGGCAAAATTCCAAAAGTTGCACTTACGCCCCTTTAACTCTACAGCAAAATATTTTGACTTTCCAATAGTTTAATCCCTTCACGTGTAAATTAAAGCACGTTATCCCGAATTATCATTAATTATTCGTTAACCAACCTACAAATCCTCATTTTCTTAACGTTTTATCAACCGTGTTCTGAGTTTACTACCTTAAAGTAATTTGCATCAAATTTTTCACAACATTCTCACTTCTTAAAAAAATTTCAATTTACTCGGACAATTTTTTCTTCTCTCCCCCCCCCCCCCCCCCTCCTGCACTTTTCTCCTGCAAACATGAACACAAAGAACAATGTGAACGTGTACCATCCACTAGGTGTATTGTTTCTATTAGCCATTATTTCACTTCTCTCATGCACGTTTATTCTAACGAACACATAAACATTGAAACTGTGAAATATCGTAGAGAGTTGTATACACGGTTTTATACGTATGTATGATCATATTCCCAGGCCACTGGTTATATAGTGCATTGAGAGGGAAAGAGAGAGAGAGAGAGAGTGTTGTAGTTTCGTCACGGGTGCTCCCCCCCCCTCCTCCCCTTTTTGTCAGGGCTGTGTTTTCTCTTGCGCACATAACCTCCTCTGCACGGTTTTGCAATGATGCCAGTTCTCTTTGCTATCGCAGCGTCATCTCTCTCTCTCTCTTTCTCTCTTCTGCATAACACCCTGGGTCGTTCGACCTAACACTATCCTTATATTCCCCCTCGTCTTTTCCATTTCTATTTCAACCTGAAGCACTCTTCACTCTGCATCATCCACCATGCTGCGTTATTTCTCTTCGTTTCGTTATTTTTTTGTTTTTTGTTTTTTTGTTTTCTTTAGGTTGTTTCACTACTGAGACTCTCTTCATACTATACACTCGAGTTATATGCCCGTTGCGGCACGAACGAATCTCTATTGTCTCGTCTGAAGCTTCTTTCTTTCTGTTGTTATAGTTTTATTTTTCTGCAATGCATGATAAGACGACTTCTCGCACTGTCGAAATGAAGAGAGAGAGAGAGATAGAACAAGATGGCGCCGTGTATGTTAGACGGGTTTATAGAAGCGACAGGGTGTCTCTAGTAAGACGGGACTCAGATGAGATCAGTTCTTCATCTGTCTATGGATTTATTTGAATTTTACTATTCGATTTTCACGCTGTTTTTCTGTTTATTTTTTTCTCGGCAGGGATTTTCGGTTGATTTTTCTTGGGAGGATAGTGTTCCGGGGGAGAAGGAATAGAAGCGCTGAAGACTGATTCAAGCTTTGATTTATGAAATTCGGAAAGGTTTTTGGGAGAATGAAAGACACAAAATTTGAAAAATTTGGCAGAAGTTGGATTATTGTCAATAGGAACTGAGCGAACTAGCGAAGTTTTTGAGAAAACATCTTTTATATAACTTCATATATATAACTTCAACTTCAACTAGAATTGAAATGCGCCCCGTGCACGCATGTCGAGCTATGTTTGGGTTAAGTAACAGCAGAATTCAAAGGTGATTTCAGAATAGTTTCAATCTAATCACAAGAGGTATTGTTATATATTTCAGGTCAAATTCATGATTTCACCGGAAGAGGGATATTTGTTTTGAATAACCGTCAATATTGTACAAAGGACCGTTCTAACACTATCCAGAAAATCGAAATATGTTTGAGGCCATGAAGCCGGATGAAAATTCTGGAAAATCATTACAAAAGTTAGAGTTTTATGTCTGAGGCTGCAAGTCATCCATCCATGTTTTAGCGAATATAGTCTTATTATGTTTTTTTCTATCTAGGTTCCAGACAAAATTGTGGACTCCTATTGCCTGAAGCTATATCTAGTAGACCTCCTTTCTTCCTTCCCTATACTTCTTCTTTTGGTATTTTCAATTATCATTTTTCGTCTCTTCCCTTAATTTTTTGAACACTGCTCTTTATCTTTAAATATCATTTGTCTCATTCTCAATGAGGTGAAATTCGAAGGATAAAAATCAATAAAATTGAAATAATATTAATCAAAAACAAAATAAAATCAAAAATGAGTCTTGAAGTTGTCTGAATGGCAAATGTCAGGACATTGTCCGCGACTCCTATCCAAGAGATGAACTGTCTTGACTACGAAAATGATGTCATCATCGTCCAGGTATCATCATCATCGTCATCATCGATTACCCATTACCCAAAACAACATTATTTAGAGTCGAAACCGATTCTTTCTCTGTAATTTTCGTCTGAGTTTTCAGAAAGAATAAGGATTAAGGCCTCGAGATAATTAAAATAGCTTTTGATTACCTGATTATCCAAAATTTATTTTGATAGCCCTTAAACTTCAAGGGCTTGAAGGTCACGTGTTTACTAGGTAGATAATCTTTTTTGTTTTTAAGTTTTACGTTTTTCTTTTTCGTTTTTTTTTTCTTTTTTGTCATTTATTGTGTATTTATATTGATTAATGTGCAATGTTATTGGTACTCAACATGAAACTGTTTAGGATTAGTCTGACTAAAATACTGAAAATGTCAAGGTAATTCATCGTTGTTCTCTGCAGAGTAAAAAAAAAATATAATAGGAAAATAGTTGCTGTAAAAGTTGAAAGAGTGAGGTTATACATGAGAGATAAGAAAGTTTGTCGTTAATGGTTTGTGTTATTTTGTGTAGTAAATAATTTTTTAAATTTTGTCTTCCAGAGCCTGAGGAAGCTTAAATAATAATCGAAACGTCGCGAATTGACAATCATCTAGTATTGTTCTTTTTAACCTTCCAATATCCCATGAATCTTAAATAAATAACGAATTAATTTTTTCTTCGATTATTACATCTTCCTCCTACATCTGTTATTTGATATATCATATTTCGCCCAATTTCACGGATTTCACTAAAAAATGTTCTTTCCAAGGGCTTCCGCCAAAAAATCAGAAAAAATTTGAGAACATGCTCCAATATGTCTACATTATTGGGTAATTTCTTCTAATTCTTCTGTTGCAGCATTCTCTCTCCCAAAGAAAATCCCAGTTCATCTTGCTCCACAAGGTCATTTTACTCCTAATTACATTAATTAAATAGAATTGTTTTAAAATGTTCTTTGCAATTGTTTAATAAATGGAAAAGAAATGGGAGATGGAAAATTTTCATTGGCGCATTTTTTGCATAATGGGAAAGAGCGAAGCGAGAAATAGTCTTCATTCCACAAGGTTTCTCTTCTTTTCTCAGGTTTTTTATGAGATTTCGAATTTAATTACATCCACGGATTGCAATGCAAAAAAGGTGGAGTGAATAAAGTTAAAAAAAAAATGATGGAAAACGCTCTGGGAGGACTTTAAGAAGCCTTTCGTGTCTTCGAAGCAGCGACAAAAGGAAAAAAAAGAACTCGAACGGAGTGGAACAGAGAATAGAGGCATAAGGAACGAAGAGAAAGACCGTATACTCAATGGATTGAAAAGTGGATGGTATTCTCTTGACATTGCCTTCAGCTAATTAATTCAGCAAAGAGCAACATCAAGCGCCAGATTGCATTGAAATCCTCGGTGTCTCTCGTTCGGAAGACCCGGATGTAGAACGAATAAATTAATAGGGATGATATTAAATTGAATCCTTGAGAGTGTGTTAATTACTGTTGAATCTTTGTGATAGTGAATCGGGAATAAATGGAGCATGTTTCAAGCATGAAAAAATAATTTTTACTTTATGGAAAAAATAGAATTTTTTGTTTTTTGTTAATAAACTCAAATTTTTCTCTCTTGAGATAATTCTCTAGAATTTTCCAATTTTTCGTGCATGTCTCGGGTGTTGATTATCAGAGCGACTATAGAGCATTTTTGGGCGGAAGCTGAGATGATTTCATGTTAATTCCTTTTTTTTAGATTAATTTTCGATGGAAATTGAAGGAAATATTGTTAATTCATTTGTCAAAAGGTAAAAAAAGATAATGCGATTCTTTTGGAAATATTTCGGAAACTAAGGGAAATAGTACGATTTTTATGGAGATTTTTTCTGTAGCCCTTATTTTTCTCTACGAATAAAATCTCTACAAAAATTGCACTATTTCGCTCAGTTTCCAAGATATTGATCCAATAATTTTATTTTACATTTTTACTACCAAATTAATGAAATATCGGTTTTCCTCCGATATTTTTTTCTTATTTTCTGTTGAAGCACCTAAAAAAAAAAAATTACGAAAAAGGATAGAATTCAGGTAATCACAGAATATTAATTATTCTCATATTTGATTTAAAAAAAAAAAAGACGAAAAATATCGTTTGATGAATGATATATAGTTTGTTTACCCAGCGAAGTTGAGAAAATAAAGGCTGTGCTTTACAGCTTTATTCTATGGTGAATTGAAATGTTCAAAGACTGTCGGAGAACTCAAAGCACAGTGCTTGCACTATATATACATATATATAATATGGACCCATAGGTGCTTTATTTGCTGGTTAAAGGACGCAAGAATATGTATACGTGAGTATGGAATTTGCCTTGGCTTCTCTACTTGTATTACGCAGAGTTCAGTGTGTGATGCATATTTCATCCACGTAGAATCTTATATGTGAAATATTTCATGTTAAAATTTTCCATCGAAATAGGAAGAATAAATATAGCTGAAGAGATTAAAATTGGAATTTTCATAATACCGCAATATCAGTAATTTCATGCTTCTTTGATGAAAGAAAAAGAGAATGAAAAAGAAAAAAACCCTGAGGTTTATTAAATTCTGCAGATATCCGCTTGATCTTTTCGTGATCAAGGCAGTGAAAATTAAAGAAAAAAAAATTTATAAAATTTAGTCCGGAATATTTTTGATTTAAGATAGGATTCCAGTGTACGGTCGACAAAGCAGAGAAAATGAGGATTTGTAGGCTAGTTCCCAATTAGTTTCTGATAATTCGGGAAAACGTGCTTTAACGAGGTTCTACCCTCACACGGTAGTTCAAGAAAGCAACATAATTTTTTTATTTTTTTGATCAGTAAAAACCCGACGAAAATTAACTATTTTAATTATAAAAAATACATGTTATTTCGCTCCTTTTATTAATTGATTTTTTTAATAATAGAAGTATTAAAAATATTCAAGTAGTGGAATGGCGGCTGCGTGCAAACTTCAAATTCTTGGATGTCAATTTTCGATTATTGTGCTTTGTTTCTCAAAAATATTAATAAATTCTTCTACCAATGTTAAGAATCTGTTAGCAACAAATTATTGCATTTGAAAAGAAAAAATTACGGAATAGAAACATATCGGTATACATTGATATATATTCGATCAGCTGATGCATGCAGCATAGCCAGGCCCTCTATCGTTTCCGCCGCCATGACGTGTTTACTACAAATAAATTTTTTTGTATTGCGTTTCTTGAGCTTATTTGGCCAGTGAGGTGGGTCCGAAAGAATATCATTCAATTCTATACATATTCAATTATATCATATTAATTTTTAGTAGGAAAATATCTGTTAGATCTATTTAAAAAAAATACAAAACGTCGCCAATAGAGTGGTTCTGTCATAAGGGCTCTCTATAAGCATGTGAAATTACTCATTTTTACTATTTTTTTTCTCGATAACTAGACGGTCAATGCATTAATCATTCCACTAAAACGTGTATGATATATTTGTTTGTAACCTTAAAAAATTTCATACAAAAATATCAGAAAATTTAAATTCACTCTTGAGAAGGGTAGAACCTCCTTAATCTACCCGAAAAAGTGATTACACTATTCGAAAGTCATATCTTCAGCTTGTGAATATAATTTTTTTTTGTTTCACGAATTTTTTTCACATTACTAATCTCCTATCACATGCATGAGATAGAGGGAGAGGCAAATAGTTACGACGACCTTCTAATTAAAATTTCTCAATAACTATCAGGAGAATTGAATATTTTTCTTTTCTATTATTCAGTTAAAATGCTGTTCTCTTCGCCAATAGTTTTTAAATAATGGGTCTACTGTGTGGGTTTTTTTCAGTAATTTCTCTATTTCTGTTCGATTTAGGGCGTTTCATCCTCATCACCGCTATTTTCAGTATCTACACGAGCAAAAATTATGAAAAAATTCAGAAAATCTAGAAAAATATCATCCTTATTACGGCATCAAAAAAATAATGGGTCATAATGTATCATTTTAATGCTCCACATAATTTTCATCACCGAATAAAAGATCTGGAAACAAAAATTTGAACCCTGAGTCGTCTGCCCAAATATATATTACTTCCACTGAATTTCGTAACGTGGAATTCCTGCGGTGAATGAGTCTCGTGAAATAACAATTGTGTCGACTATGGCTTCCCCAGTAATTCTGACGGTTACGCCAGCAATGTCATCGAATGTTTGCATGGATGCACGTGAATCGATTGCAGTGACACGCTCAGTGCGACTAAGAATTTTCGCTTGGGAGTACGTGACAGGGACAATTAGATTGAATGGAATTTGGGATGCGGAGGTGGTGATTGTCTGAGTCAATGTATGGTTGGATGTTTAGTTCTAAAATTTGGAGGGAATTAGGAAGCACAAGGATTCACCATCGGATCAGCATCAGTGATGATGAGCAAAGGTCTGGAATGACATATGAATGTGCACAAGTACAATGAATACCCGTTTACGACAAATGCATATTTCATTTTGAAATCTTAATCATAAAATGGTAAAACAGGAAAAGTCATTTTTTTGTTATTTGTTTCTTTAGAATATCTCAGAAAAATAGGGAGACGCCCTTTGTACGCCCTTTTGTCATGATCCGTTTTCAAACCTTCCAAAATTCCTCTACAAAGAAACATTCAGACCAAAATGCACAATCTCGCTTAGTTTTCGAGATATTCAAAGAAAAAGGGTGGATGACGAAAGTTGATATTTATTGTGGTCATTGTGGACCATTTGATTCATTCAAATTGTTATCAATAATCAAATTCATGAACTAGATCAACTGAAGAGTCTCCATTCGATGCTAATAAAGATGCTCGAGTAAAAATTATGTCGGACTTGTCCTTACGCCCTATCAGATCATCATTGGGATGACGTCGGGGAGTCATAATGGCAGAGCCGATTGTATACAGGGTTGCCATATGGGGCTACTTATCGGCATTGAGGCTACTTTTTGAATTGGCTGGCTACTAAAATTCGGAGGAAGGCTACTTTTTTATTTCAGTGAGAATTTTTTCTTTCGACCTTCAATTTCATTTACCTAAAAATATAAAAAATGATGAGACTAAGAATGAATTGTGAAAATGAGAATACACTGAATGTTTCCATTTAAATTTACCGCCACATTTTATTGCACCCTGTTATATCAACATATTATTCGAAATATGATTGAAAGTATCAATCGTGCTGTCTTAAAATATAATTGAAACCAAAGATGACAGTCATAATAATAATGATAACAAAACTAATGATGAGGATATTGACAAAGCTCTCAATTTAATCAAATATGCAGGAGACAATAATATTGATGAGTTGGCTGATGATATTTACGAGTATCAAAAAATATTTAATTTTCAGATGTCTTTGATTGCCTAGAAATTGAAAATTTTTATATTCTTCCATTGAATAAATATACTTGTTATAAATTAAATATAAAAATAAAAAAGATTAAAAATTTAATGATTATCAAAATAGATATTTAGTGATATATATTGAATAATAATAATAATAATAATAACATTTGTACTGAAAAATTATTCATTTCATGTCCCTCATTCAAAAATAATTTCCGGCTACTTTCGGCTACTTCAGCGCCACAGCCAGCTAATCCTCAGCAAAAGAGTCTGGTTACCCTGATTGTATAAAATTTTTATCAACTATTTTATACAAAAATCTAACTTTTTTTCCGATTGTACTTCCCAATCGTCCTTAAAGCGATAACTCATCAAATAATCCAATGAAAAAAATGGAGATTTGGAGTTTGAGCTTGTTAGCAGAATTCCGGTTGACCCAGACACGTTAGCTGTAGCCGATTGTCACGATACATTATTGAACACCCACATATATTATACCACTCAGCCGGGGCACTAGTATTGCACACGTGCCTGCTCATGTACGCTCTACATACGTTCGGTTGAACCCATTGTCTTGGTTCCAGGGTGCTCACTGCCCCAGGCACAACGGTATTTCTCCTGTCTCACTCCCTTTCCGGTACTCACTCCTCTCCCCTTTCGCCCTGTGGATCTAACTGTTTCACGATAATGCAATGCAGAGATTATAATCTTGAGTAGCCTCTGGAGACACTATCACATATGTGGCCCCAAGCCAGTTGTATCTCGCTAGATCTGGGCTTACAAATTGACGAATGATTGTAATCAAATTGATTGATTAACATGATCAATCAATAGTTGCACCATTATTTTCATTTTGATAATGTCATTCGATTTTTTTTTGGATATTTTGAGTCTTTTGATTTTTGGATGTTAAGTTTTTGGTGCTGCTCAAGAATGCTGAAGATTTGCTCAAGATCGCTCAAACTTGAAAATTTGTAGTAATTTCCAAATTTAAACGAGAAATCATTCGATTTCGTATTCTTTAAGAAGTCACGAAGACATGTGATCAATGAATTTTGGTTTTGAGAATAATATACTAAGAAAAAATCGATTCTGAGTCACTTCAAGTTCAATGAATTTAGAAATTTTATGATTAATTAACATGATTAATCAATGATTATGCCATTATTTCAATTGCCATAATGCAGTTTATTCTATTCTCTGGATATTTCGAATCTCTGTTTTTTGAATGTAGATTTTTTGCTGCCACTCAAGAATACTTGAGATTCGCTGATGATCGCTCGAACTCAAAAAATGAGCGTAATACTCAAGTTTAAGTGAAAAATCTTTCAATTTTATTTTCTTCATGAATTCATGAGGAGATGTGATTATTGAGTTTTGATTTTGAAAGCAATATACTGAGAGAAAATAGAATTGAATTGAATTTTATTGCTTTGAGTTACAAAATCATTTGTTCTACATCGGTTGTTTGCCTTACTCTTATCGTTTTACTCTCAATTTAAATTTCTAAATTCGACTTTACATTTTTACATTATTTACAACATCGCTCTCCCCCGGGGGCAGAGTGATCCCTTAAATAGTACAACAAAAAAAATATTGAAAAGTAAATACTGGGAGAAAAAAATACAGAAAAAAAGTAATATTGTAGAAAAAGAGGGGGAAGTGTCTAATCCCCATATACTATTGCCTATTTCTTCAGTCTAATATATTCTCATATTATTCTAATATAATGAGAGAACATAGATTTCGAGTGGCACTGAAGCCAATGAATTTTGAAATTTAATCTGAATTTCTCACTTTTAATGCATTGTGAAACCTACTGGAGCAAGTATTAATTGTTTTGAAGTATTTTCCAGTGAGAATTCTCCTAGTATGTCCATAGAACTATGGAAATTTCCAAAATCCATCAATCCTGATATCACTCGAATGGAAATTTAATTCAATGTGTAGTGGAGGAGTCATTTTTTCAACTGAAATCGTCAATTTCAATTTTATGCTCAGTGGAAATCATTCAAATGGATCCAAACAATAAAGCAAAAACGTAGGAATTGTTCATGGTTGAAATTCATGATGTTCACAAGTATTCTGGAGGATGAATCCTTCTGGAATCGTTCGTAGGAAAAAAAAAGCGGGAATAAATGAATTTTAAAATCGAGCAAATGTGAACTCGTTCATCCCCAAATTCCACTGTTGAATGGATTAAATCTGAAGGATTTCCTGTTTTGTATTTGTGATTCACGGAGAAATAAAAAATGTAGGAAAAAAATAGGGAAATGAAGGGAGTGACGTGAAAATCCGTTGGGATTTTTTTTTGCATGCTCAATCGAACTGTGAAAGAATCAGAATAATTCACTGCTCGAAGAGTCCATTTCGAAAAAAAAACTCCTACCATTGAATCTTCATAGTTGACACTGAATTTTTCTAATTTAAAGTAATAGCCCAGCAAAGACGAGTACAGTGAACCTATTATTTTTGTGATGCCGTGTCAATGATGATATTTTTTTTTACATTCTTCTGAATTTTTTCATACTTTTTATCTGTGCAGTTTATGAGATATGAATTATCAAAGTTACTGAAAATAGTTTATGATCATCGGTTTTTGTACCATAACTATCTGAAAAATCGATATTTTCATCTTTAGAACCCCATGAATCGATGGGAAATGATCTCACCTTTCATTTAAAATCGGTCCCAGGTCGCTATGACTAATAAAACCAGAGATATTCCCAAAAAACTGAATTTGCTCAAAAATCAAAAGGCTCTTACCCCTCAAGAATGCCTGAAAATAGCAAATTCTCAAAAAATTAAGAAAAATTAATCCTGGCACATGTTTGTCGACTCAAATTCCCTCAGCTTCCCGATGAAATAATTAGAAGGAACCCATCTACAATATTTTTATTACAATGTCCATTTTGGCTTACGTTTCCCTATGTTAACATTCTGAGTTATTCTTGAAAACAATGTTTTTTATTAGAATTTTACAATAATCCCCGAAACGGCGTTAAATTTTCATAATTGTGATTTTTCGTGAACCTTTTTGCAGATTTCAAATTGATCGCAAAGTTCAATTTTTCGATTAAATATCTATCAATCTTAAAAATATGGAGATACTAAAAAATAAACTATGGATTTCCCTGACTAACATTAATATTCCCTGACTTTTCCAGGTTTTCCAGGTCGATCGCCACCCTGTACTACCTCAAATAAAGCAAATCTACTTCATTATCTTCAAAAACTCACAGAAATTTGAATTTCCTTCTCAAAAATTGCTTAAATTTTCAAAAATTAACTACAATCGATTCTTCATTGAAGAAAAAACCAAATGTTTTATTTGATTGTTTCTACAATTCTCTTTGAGCATGAAAAAATCCATGGAAATCTACAAATTGTATCTATGGAAATTTCTTGAACAATTATTCCAAGCGAGTAGTGCTGTCGAAACCGTCCATTCGATTTATTCACTGAAGCACAGAGAGACGTGTCGATCTCATTCCTCGGTGGAGTGATTCCAGTATCCTCCGCACGTCTCCCCTCGTCTCTCCCTTGATCGTACAGTTACGGAACATGAATGCATTCAGCACTGTCAAACGTTATATCCACTGATGGTAACGATCTGCAACGGTCTTCAATTTTCAGTTGCCAACTGCAAAACTATTGTCTTGAGTAAATTTTTCCTCATCTTTGCTCATCAAAAATATCAAGAATATCATCAGAATAAAGAAGAAAAAAACTGAACAATTCACGTTAATTTTATTTCAAGAGCTGAATTTCTAATGCCACAAGATAAAAAACTTCATACAAAATCTCCCGAAAATCATTTAAATAACAAATTTTTCACTATAAAATTAATCATTCAAATATTCTCTATACCCTGAAGTTTAGTGAAGTAAAATAAAGTTTCTTGTATCATTCTGAAATCGGAAATTTTTCCTACTGCATCTTCAATGACCTACTTCTCTAAAGATACTCAAGATATTCTGAAAATCGCGTCACACTCTAGAAATAAGAATAATTTTCAACTTGAACTGAAAAATCCTTCCAAATTTTCAATTCCTTAGAAATTCATAAAGACATCTGATGTTTGAATTTCAACCTTCAACATTCAACTTTGATCATATATTCAAGAAAAATCGCTCTTGAGTTTCCACTCAAGTTGATGGATTTTTGAATTTTTTAGAATTCCATTGGAATCCACAAGTATTTTCGCTAGAAAATACAGAAAAACAATTGATCTTAGTGCAATACATGTCACGATGATAAAAAAAACAGAATTGCATAATTATCCTTCAACTCTCATGAATTTCATTATCTTCATCACCTCCAGAACCCCAACCATTACGAATCTTTGGTTAGTAACAATCCCTTTTTCCCTTCATTCCACCAGAGATTTTATTGCAATTCGTTTCATTGAATTCCAATAAATACCGTGGTGGTGTAATAATTCCGTGTCAATACACAGAGAACCAATAAATTCTTTGCCATGTACTCGTCAAACCAAGAGCATCGAAACCAGGAGAAATGTTCAATACCACGATGTTCGTTATATTTCGTTTTATAAAGATAAAAAAGAGAATTTGAAATGTTTTCTGATGAAAGTAACGATTTCGTTGACGCCTGTCGGTTGAAAAGATCATTGTTATTGTCATGTATACATGTATATTGCTTCATATTTTTATGACAAAATAATCATGGTTGAGAGAAGCTTACGAATTATTGAGGCAGAACAAATACTTGTTTATTGGCTCCGTGTGGCGTCTCAATAAAAACAATTCTATTCAAATAATAGCAATAGGATCATTGACCTATGCAATACAATGCATCAAAAATGAAAAAACACGAGGCAAAAAAAAAAAGAAATTGTACATAAAATATTCTATTTCTCTGTATACTGTGAAGGACCCCTGGGGAAATGGCTTTCTTTAACATCGAATACCATGTTAGGTTATTGATTTCACATAGTCCAGTTTATTCTTTTCATATCGCAGGTACATTTTGCAAGGACTGCATTATTCATACGTAGCATTGGTGCACGGTACCAATGAAACGATGAAAAAAGCCTCATGTGGGCTACATTCCCATTCGTACTTTGTACCCAATGTATGGTCTATAGCATTTGGTTATAGCTAAATTTTACCTCTCGGTAAATTTAAATTCAATACTCACTAGCAATGGAATTCTTAAAGTCACATAGATTATTTAAATTGTGTTGGTGGATGGTTTTTTTTATTATTAGAATGCATTACCAATGGCAGTGTCTGGTGATGTCATTGGTGTGACGAACATGAAGAGCAGAATTTAATCGTTAGAAACTTATGTAATATAATTATTGAAGTTTTTTCTCCGACCATTGTTTAAATTATTATTAGTGGATGAAATATCGGCCATCATGGTCAGTCCCAAAGAAAATTTTAAATTTTGAGTTCAATTTTAATTATTAAAGGCACCAACGTTTCGTAGACTCTGCGTGGACCTCATCAGGTTGCTCATTATGTTTATTGATTTAACATTTGATTGTTTTTTTTTAATGAATATTTTCTACAATTTCAATTAGTCAGAACAAAACAACACTGCACTTCACTTTCAGTCATCATGTGTCATTTTTTTTCCAATCAAATGTTAAATTAATGAACATAATAAGCACCCTGATGAGGTTCACGCAAAGTGAACGAAACGTTGATGCGTTTGATAATTAAAATTAAATTCAAAATTTGAAATTTTCTTTGGGAGTGACCACGATGGCCGGTATTTTATCCACTCATTATATAATATATATATATATATTCTAAAAGCGCATAAGCGTCCAAAACGAATGCAGCCCTTTTAATGTCACGAATTTTTACATCAATTCCAAATTTTCCCGCGTGAATTTAGGCAGAGCAATGAGTCTCATTGGTTCATCATTTATCCGGTTATTATTATTGGTTCATTCAATTCGCGCGGTAAAATTTGAAGTTTACTCAGGAATTTTTATGTTCTGATAGCAAAAAAAAATCGCATTTTCACTGTTGAATTCCCAAATTGGGTAAACCAAAGAAAACAAAGTTTTTTTAGTGAAAAAAAACTATCTAATCTAATATAAAAAATCTTCAATTCCTTCCTCTACCAGTGATAATGAAATTTGCGAACGAGTTCCGGATTTACAATGAAGCACAAAAACTAGTGAAAAGTTTTTCTGAAACATCGTGATTAATTGGCCCAGAGGCAATTGAGTATCACCGGAAAGAATTGAGGGAAAAACTCGAGGAATACCAGGTACTCACGTAACTGTATGTACATTTGCCAATGCCACTGCAAAAGGTGGAATGGTGGAGATGGCAGAAGCCAAAAGAGACTGGAGTAAATCGATAACTTCACCATACTCTTCTCACGATATTGAGTGCACTAGGAAAAAGGGGAAAAGGAGAAAAAATAGGAAGGAAAAAAAGAGACAAAAGTGGAAACAGAAATGGTAAAGGTTGGCACGAGGTATCGAAACTTTTTCGATACTGAATATTCTCAGCTAACGTTTGGAAGCAACGTAAATTCTGGAGTGAGAACGCGTGATCACATTACCCTTCTCTTTTATAACTGAGTACCAACATCCATGTGCCCCTCTTTATTTTTTTCTTTCTCTTGTTCTTTCTTACAATTTCCATTTACCTTTATCTACCACATGTGTTGCATGGATTCATGGGAAATACAATGCATGTAAGTACGTGATGAAACTCGGGCAACTTGCTAGTTTCAAGCTTGGTCGCATGGCAAAACTCGGGGAAATGAATATTTCGTAATGCGAATCGTAAAACGCGTTCACTAGAGGTGTTCTCGGTTCATTATTAATTTTTTCTTCGTTATTGAGAATTTTATATTTTTTGAGAATATCTCGGGAATTAATGAAGATACGCCTTTTTTTGAGCTTTACTCCTTTTATTTAGCTCTTGAATTTTCATAAAAAAAAGGGATTAGGATAAGAAGGGCGTATCTTGAGTTATTTTTGAAATATAAATTTTTTTTTGCTCAATTTAAAGATTTTTTTTCTGCAGCAATCAATGACTCGAGAATTTCTGGGATCAGAATAGATTTGATTTGAAGTGATTTTTCAGAGAAAATTTCCTGGTCTCGACCATGAAATCCATAAAATTGGTAGAATCCATCAATTTCGTTTGGCTTTTTCAAATTTTTACGAGATTTTCAATTTTATTTTATTCCTCTCGAATGAAGTGAAGTTGAAGTTTATTGTGATGGTCACAAAAAAATGCGTATATTGGATTTTTTTCTTTTTTTAGAGCATTGAGAGACCGCAGAATACAAATGTGAATTTCACTTTAAAAATTTTACTTCGAAATTGAATGGGTCACATTGAATTTTTCAAATGTTTCGAAAGTTCAACGTAATATTCAGTTGGTTTTTTTTTTTCTGTTGCATTCGAATTTTAAATTTTAATGGAATGTTTGCACTTCATTTTTGTTCATTCAAACAAACTGAAAAGATTGTTTGCACAATGAATTGTATTTTTACGCTACTGAAAATGAAGTAATATTATCCGTTGATTTACGGTGAAAAAACAAATAGCCCTTGAGTTTTGCAGAGAAGAAACTCGTGAAATCCTTGTAGTTGGAGTCTGAAAGCACTTATGGTTTTTCCCGAAGACCTTGATAAGGGTCTGGAGGAACTCTTAGCAGTGCTCTTACATAAACGACTGAACTTTTTATTGAAGAATTTTTACCTCAATGAAACGGGCACTCCAGAGAACGAACGAATTGTTGTTCTTTCCGGGTAAATATTCCTTTGAGTTTGATTATTAGATCGCAATTTGCCTTTCAAATTGCATTGAATGTTTATTCTGAAGATTTCCAGAGGAAATGAAAAATATGAATCAACAGAAAATAATTATTTATTACTGATATTTTTCATATCAAGGTGGAAATAGAAAATAATGTCTTTATCTTGAAAAATTTGAGTTTCCAGATTTTATATTATAAAATTGTTCAGAATCAGTGGAAATATCCAAAATGGGTTGTTTCAGATGATTCTGTTGGAAAGCTGATGAAAATTCTGTTGGAAATCATATATCACAATTCATCTTTGAGAATTTTCTGAAAATTCTACTTTTTCAGGGGAAAATCAGGGTTCTAACCGTTTATGAAATTGAAAAATGTCACTTGGCTAGAAATATCTCCGATTATCTTGGTTATAGCTATAGCTATAGCTACGAGTATACTTGGGGTGAATTTTAAATGAAAGGTGAGATTATTTGCCATTAGTTTATGGGGGTTTCAAAAAAATATCGATTTTTGAGGATTATAAGATGAAAAAATTAGTTTTCAAAAAAATGCGCTCCAATTCACTCAAGATCGATTAAAAAAATCGTTCGCAATTAGATAAATCAATAGTGAATGCTTTCACCTCCCGTTTAAAATCAGTTTTAGGTCGCTACAACCAAAAAAACCTGAGATATCTTCAGAAAAGTGAAAACTTTCAAAAAATACAAAAAATCAATGGACACATGTTTTCCACCGGAAATTTCCTCAGCTTTTCAATTGAATCATTAAAAAATTCCATCTCGTGTGGTTTCATCAGAATCCCTATTTTTCTCTATATGTAAATGTATATTGTAGATCCGTTGTCCAACGGGTAATTGAAGACATAATCATGTCAAGAGACATGACAAGGAGTCAGTTAATTAATTATCCTAATGAATGGACTCAAACTAAGATCACTTTGGTATTTGGAAAGCATAATGCCTCAGAAACAAATAAATAGAATTATATCGAGTGCATTTTTCACTTACTAGTCTTTCATGTAATATTATTAAAGTGAGAAAAAAAAAATTTTGTTGTAAGAAAATTCACTTGGTTGAAGGAAATTTACTTCACTCTAGAAAATTTCAATATATATAGATATAAGTATTTTGAAGAAAAATTTTGTTAAAAGGCAATTTTCTTGCTACAAGAATTTTTTTTCTCAGTGTATATTCGATTATGTAAATTATATTGATACACGTACGAAAGTGCTTTAGAAAGAATATTTTTTTATAAGGAATTGAAACTTTTTTTTTATAAAGAATTGGAACTTCTTCATAAAGACTTCATAGAGACGTTATAAAGTCTTCATAAAGTATTTTTATATGTGTACTTAGAGTCGTTTGGCGTTAATAAGATAAATAAATGAATATTGAACAAAACCAAATAAATGGGAAAAACTGATTTCCTTGGTCAAAAAGAAGTTGCAGAATTCGGTAAAAACTTTAAGTTCAATCAAAGTTAAATTCAATCATTATTCTCCATACGTTCAAGGATTTTCAGAGTAAACATTGACAATAAAGAAATTGATCATTGAAAATCGAATTGTCGCGAAAGATTTGAGGGAGAAGAGAGAACGACAAAATGAAGTTGAGTGGAAAACGTACGGAGAAAATAGAAAAAAACGTGACCCAAAAATTCGGGAATGAATATTGGATTCTTCGTCAAAGAGGATTTCTTTTTTTTTTTCATTTGTTTTTTTTTTTTCTTCTTTTTTGCTGGCAATAACACGGCATTCTATTGCGTGTGCAGATCAAATTCCCGAAACAATGAAAACCTAGGGACATTGAAACAAACTATGGAAACAAAGTGGAATGGTATTGAAAAAATTATTCGAATTATGAAAATATTTTTTTGACATCAGTTTGTCAAACAATTTGAATGCATATACTTCAATTCTTGTATTTTTTAACGAAAAATCATTTATCACTTTTTGATGAAAACAATTTTAATCATAAAAAAAAATCTTGATAAATTCAATTCAAGTCAATGTTTTGAAAAATACAGAAAGGCTTTGAAAAAAATGATAAAAAAATTGTTTTTATATTTTTCAATTTGAAAGTAGCAAAGAGACTGGTGAAATATTTGAAATTTGTGAAATGGGAATATTGACTTTCAGTGACAGGATAAAAATGAAAATAGAAAAAATCACAATTTCATGGTTGAATTATTCTTTTCCGGTAAATTTGTCGATGATGATTGAGCCAATTTTCGTTCTTTACTAAACCAGAATTTTGTGAATATCAACAGAGAAATGTACATAGTTACTATGAGAGCTAGTAGGAATGAATATTCAAGTATATGATGACCCTTTGCTCGCCAATTATCGTTGTGTTTACGTTCAATTATGTACAAATCGATGCAATGTTGGTGGGAAGAGGGAGGGATTGACGGAAGGAGGAAGTGGAGAATTGTTCATCCGTTGTGGATCCATGTAAGCGAGGGCATTGATGGACAGTATTGAAATCAATATCCGGTGATGGCTCATGAAAGGGAATAGAGATTTTGGGAATCCCCCTGTAATCTAAAAATTTAGGACAAAGTGGTGAAACGAAGAGTGAAATTTCCGATCAGACATTTTTTAGAAATATCTTTGAATCTAAAGGGACGGGATTTTGTGTAGAAGCCTATTTTGTAGTTCCTTTTCGGTTCTACAAAACAGGTCTCCATGAGAATCCCTATGAATAATGAGATATTTCTCACTTAGACTCCAAGATATTTTTTAAAAATTAAAATCTTAACCACAGATTAAGTTATTGGAATTTTTCACGAATATCTCGGAAATTAATGGAAATATGCCTTTTTTAAATCAAGAACGAATCATCCTATCTCGCTTATTTTCGAGATATTAAAAAAAAAGTACTCATTAGAGCAGCGCACGATACCGAGACTGGTCTCGGTATTGTCTCGTCTCGTCTCGCTTTTTCGAGACGAGACCGAGACGATACACATGAAAAATTTCCGAGGCAATACCGATACGATACCGAATCTTAACCGAGAGTCTCGGTTATTTTTCATTAATTGAAAGTATTCTGAATACACGCTACCGACATATCTTACGCGCAATCTCTCTCGACAGGCCTTTACTGAATAGTTCCTCAACGGCCCCAGCAGAGGGCTACATTATCCTTATCAAATGCTTTTATCGTACGTGTAGCCCTCTGTCGGTCTCGATAGAACTATCCACTAGAGACCATGTGTATGCCATCCATGTATTTTCTTTCATGTTCAAGATTTTTGACATTTTATTCTATTTATCTGAGCAGTTCGTGATCTTCAAGTGTACTCTTCAATTTGACAATTTTAAATATTATTAACAGTGGAACTAAACACTGGAATGACATTCCTCAAAATGTCGAGTATTGATGACGATGGTGAGCCTTCCAGCAAGAAACGTCGAGTAACGTCAACAAGCTGACAGCTTGGTGAATTCTGATAGTCCAAAGAGTCATGAGAAAAAAGATATTGCGTCCAAGTTTTCATTATTTTTTAAATATTTTACTCGAAACAAAGAACAGTTGGCTACATGTTTGGAGTGTGCAAAATTAAATGTAACAAAAGAAATTAAACGTAAAGATGGAAACACAAGCGGCTTGAAGAAACATCTCAAATTACACCCTGTAGCTTAAGAAACCATTTTTGGCAATGACAAAAAAAAAGATTTGAAATCAGGACAAAGAACATTGATGGAATTGATGCATTCTTCAGTGAGTACATTTTTGAGACAATTTAAACACTTTTAGTTTTGTCATTGAGGAAAATAAAAAAATAAAATTTATGCAACAGTTCAATCTTTCTCATATTTTTTTCATTTCTTCAAGCTTCATTGATAATGGACATGTTGGATTTTTTTCTTTTCATAGAAACCTCCATCTCAAAACGAGTGGGAAGTAGAGATTGTCAACTTCATCGCGCGGAAGCGTTTAGAATTTTATTTCTCTAATGATCTTTGGACTCAACAATTTTCCCATAAATGGAGTTTCCAATGATGGAGTGAAAATGCCCCTGCGAGATTCTGCCAAACGTATGGTAATTAGAGAATGCAGCTGAAGAAAAAAAAGTGGGGAGAAGACATGAAAACTACTTCCATGAAGAAATTTGGAGTAAATTTATAAAAACTGTTATGATAAAATTGATCAGGCTAAGCAGTGCATAGGAATAAGTGTAAATGATAAAGAAAACAGTGCACGAAACTTGATGGAAGATGGCAATGATAGTGTTGAGGATAAGAGGCTCAATTTAAATACTCTTTTTGCAGATGCAGCTTGCTTCACACATTGGAAAGATGAACTAACAGAGTATTCAAGCTTTAAAGCAAGCAGATAAAAACGAAAATATTGTTGAATGGTGGAAAAATAGAGAACATGGTTTCCCTATTTTGACCACCATGGCCAAAGATTTATTTTCAATTCCTGCCACATCTGTACCTGTAGAGAGGCTGTTCTCACTAGCAGCATTAGTTGTTACCCGTTTGAGGAGTTCTTTAAATGATGAATCCAGAAAAGCCTTATTGTGCTTGCATTCGTGGGAGAACTGTGATTTAAATGCCAAAATAAGTGCATTATAAACCAAAAAGAGAGATTTTTGTTACGATTTTGAATAAAAATATAAAATAATTCATATTATTTTAAGAATAAAGGATTATTTGTTTTCTTTTCTTTCAATTTTTAGTTCCCAATTTCGAGACGAGACTGAGACGAGACCGAGACAAGACCGAGACGAGACTGAGACGAGGCCGAGACGAAACCGAAACGAGACCGAGATACGAAGGCGACGAGACCAAGACGAAACCATTTTTTCTTTTATCGAGACGAGACGGTACTGAATTCAACGAGATCGCGACAAGACCAAGGGGAGACCGAAAATTTTACATTTTTTCGAGACCGAGACGATATTATTCCTAATATCGTCTCGTCTCGTGCGCAGCTCTAGTATTCATCCTGTTTTACCTCTTCACTACTGAATTACTCTCTAAAAAAAAATCCATTCAATTTCCCACATCAATTGATATTGAAATTCCTTTTCATCAGAATTTCATGTAGCGCAGTATTTGAAATTCGAATGACACCATTTTCCAATTTCCCATCGCTTTAACTCAATAATACCGACAGTTTGATGGATCACTTTAATTTTATTTCCTAACCCATTTTTCACGATCATTCATCCGCGTAATAGTCAACACCTGAATTTATTCACTCACCTCTGGATAATCGTTGTCCTTCGTTTGGAAATCGAATACGTAGAAATAAGTTTTGGGCATTGGCTCTCTTTCGTGATCGGGAATAGGTGCTAGATGCGGATTGTTCGGCTTTTTAGCATGACGAAGAGTGAAGAGATCACCGGTCTGCACAAGTGGCGCTACGAACTGAGCATCACTCAGTGCCTGAACGCAGCCATCGCGAGTATTTGAAGGATGCTGAGTCGTTCGTTCCCATTCTGTGTACTCATTAACAATCTGTGGATGGAAAAGAAAATAATGGGGATCATAAAATTTAATTGTGAGGGTACGAGAATTTTTGAAAATTTCGACTAACGTAACTAATGAAGAGGAAGGGGTCCACTCAAGGAGAAGGCTCTGCGAGTTTAGTTAACCCTGACAATACTGTTTTCTCTCCTAGAGTGAATTCTTCGTCTTCTATTCCTTAATGGTTATATTCCCTATTAGAGGGGCAAGTATCAATTCCTAGAGTGAGTTGACCAGTCTTCGAAATCGTCCAGTGATCGAACTATGTAACGTATTTATTCTGATAGAAACAAGTAATCCAGTGAAATTTTATTTTTCTAATCTTCGAAACACAATATCATGTTCATAAATTCGAATAAGAACCTATGAAACTGTTAAATATATCAGTACTTATCGAATTTCTCATATTCGATGACTGATGTCTGATGAATCTTATCCGTTCGTTAACTGGACCACTCACTCTACGACGTAAGATCAGTGATGTAAAAAGAAAGAAAGAAATTCTGACATGTCAGTGACGAATCATAGATCGTGACCATCACATGTCGAAGCTGAAGTCTGACCGTTTTTGGCATAAGATCCAATTCTGACTGAATTATTAACTGACGGTCACATTACATGTAAGTAAATAATGTGCCATCTGTGTCAGGTTGCAGTTTTCCCTAATTTATGGAACAATATTTCATTTGTAATTGCCAATTACAGTTGGCAAGTGTGACAGAACTGTGACAAGAAGGAACACTGACTGTCATTTTACATCTCATTAGATTATATCTGGCACATTTGACGATTGCGACAATAATTCTGACCCGAGAAACGCTCAATGTCACATGACTGTCATATATCTGTCACATAACAATTTTTCAAAATAACCGTTATTTCATATCTCTACGTAGGAAACGGACTTTTTCAAAGACTATCTTAATCATTTATGCAGTTCATATGATCTAGAATATTCAGTTACTTGATTTTATAATTAATTAAAATATTATTTCAAGCCTGTGTGCTAAACAAACTATTTTCGGTTATTAATTTTCGAGTATAATTATTCATCTCTGTGTATCCGTGAAAAATACATTTTCTATCAAAATATTACGTCAGCTCAAAAATATTCACTACACGAGATTTTTTTCAGAATATCTCGAAATCCAAGAGAGATTGGGAAATTTTGGTGGAAACCTTTTTTGAAGCTATATGACCGAAATTGCCGTAAAAAGTGATGTCACGAAAAATAAAAATAATCTATACACGGTCAGTAAAATCAAAACCTTTCTTGAAGCTCTTCTTCTCCTCTACAAGAAAAAAAAGTAATTATGATAATTTCTCTATCTCTCATGGATTATGAGTACTCTCAAAAAGCAGTGAATAATGTTTCACTCAATTTCATATTTTCTCCCTGCTCAGTCATAATAATGAAAAAAATCCCCATCACTCAATGCGATTCCATGAATGAATGGATAATCCTTCCTTTATGCACGTAATTCCCTTCCCCGAAATAAAGAAAATAACCATCACATAAATATAACATTGAAAATAAAAATGTAAACATAAAATTTATATTTCTCATATTTTTTATATCCCCCACTGTATCAATGCCATTCCAAACAGATTACGTGACACTGCATGTTATTACAACACCCATGCACCAGATATTGTCGTGACTTCTTTTTTTTTTCACCCCCTTTATTTCCGAGTAATTTTTTTTACTTTTTTTTTTATCCTCCTCGACACAATACAACTATTTTTATTTTATTTCGTTTCGTTTATCCGATTTCATTTGTTTCATACGCAGAGGCCAAATATACCGTTTAACGGATGTTCAAAGATAACAGAGCCATGAGCGAATATTTATTATATCCAGGAGACCGGTGCATATCAGTCGAACTAAACGCCTGGTGATACGTGATCGAGAGCATTTGCTTGTTGATGTGATGTGACTTTTTTTTATCCTCCGTTTTTTTTTTTTTTTTTTGGTTTTGTGCTTTTTCATTTCATTTTATTTGGCATTTTTGATTTACAAGTATTCACACGCGATACGTTGGTGCAAAGAATTTATGCCATCCATTCGATTTGGTGATTTGTGTATTTTTTGGATTTGACTTTATTACACAATTTTTTACTTCGAAAATTTTGTTTATTCATTGAAAAATGCTTTTTTTTCGTTTTTTTTTTGAAAGGGAAAATTATTGACTCACCGTGTAGTATATTTCGGTGAGATAATAGGTGGTTGTATTAATAACTTATGTTTTGATTATTCTATCACGACGAAAATAAATTATATTTATTATGAATAAAAAATGTGGAGATAATTGTTTCTTGTGATTTGCTAATTTTTGCATCAATTTTGAAATGTCCCGCGTGAATTAGGGCAGAGCGATGAATCTCATTGGTTCATCATTTATTCGACGATTCCTATTGGCTCATCCAATTCACGCGGCAAAATTTGAAGTTTATCCAAGAAATGCCATGTTTTAATGGCAAAAACAATCACTCTTTACTACTGAATTCACAAATTGTGTGAATTTTTCAGTAAAAAAAATGTTTAATCAAATATTAAAAAAA
Organism: Aleiodes leptofemur; assembly: GCA_963942555.1. Lineage (NCBI taxonomy): Eukaryota > Metazoa > Arthropoda > Insecta > Hymenoptera > Braconidae > Aleiodes > Aleiodes leptofemur. Next base: position 5,803,323 of record OZ012609.1, read on the forward strand.
TCTTCAATTCCTGCATCAGTGATAATGCGAATATCGACTCACCGTGTAGAATATTTCGGTGAGATGATAGGTGTATGCATTACGAACGTATGTTCTTATTATTCTGTCACGTCTCTCACCCTCGAAACCAGATTGTACATCGTGTTCGGCAAATCTCCAGAGTGCCTCGCTAGTTGTTACACCGAATAACAAATCGTATTTATTGTTGCTTGTTATTGGAGTACCCGGATCACTTCTTCTCGGCAGTTGTCTGAAAATTGATTTTATTTTCATTTATTCATGAAGTATATCCCGAAAACTAAGTGGAAAATAGCTCTATTCTTTTCGAGACCTTTTATATAGCGAATTTCAAGAGCTGCAAACAATTTTATTCCGAAAATTTTCTTATCTCGCTCGTTTTCGAGATATTCGATGAAGAATGATGGTCTATTCATATGAATCGAATAATTCTCTGGTAATATCTCAGAAACTAAGCGAGATGGAACAATTTTACCTCAATATTTTTTGTAGAGAATTCCCGAAGCTATGAGAATAGGATCAAGACAGAAAAGGCGTATCTCCATTAGTTTCCGAGAAATCCAAAACAAAAAAACATCGACAGGAGGAATTAACCTCAACTTTACGTTACTGAATTCGCAATTAAAAAGAAATGTAACAGATTCTTCCAATGAAATTGTTGATGAACGGATTCCGATAGCTCAAAAGAATAGAGCTTACAATGAACCTCATTATCCACGCTCAAGTATGGAACATGAGATAAGATTAATTTAGTATGATCAGAGAAACTAAATGGATACATGCTAAAGCTTAAAACCATTGTGAATACTAATGATGGTGCGTGATAATGAGCGTGGGTAGTTAACGAGTGCATCCGTAGAGCTCGCTAACGAGTAAACTGTTAGTTATATTCAAAGTGCTTTGATAACGCGAGACTCTAGTATTCGCTTTCAAAATGACTGACGTCATAATGCAAAAAAGAGCGGAAACTGAAAGACTGTTAAAGAAAATCGTTGAATAGCACTGAATGAATATTTTTCTTTCAGACTCACCCATATCCTTGGAACTCTGGTCCTAGGTATGATAGAAGGTCTTTCTGGAAGTCTGGCTTTATAACAACTCCATCGACACTTGGTCCAAATGCACTTAGGAACGTTGGTGGCTCAACATCAGCTGACATGAGATCGTCTAGTCTTGTATCACGTAAGCAGTCAACTATCAATTCGTGTTCCTTTAGTAAATCATTTGGTATTGTGCAGTTTACAGCTTTGGCTAGTCTAACTGCGTAGGTCACTGGATCCTCCACAACTGCCCATGATGATAGAGCACTTCCAGATAATAGAATGGCACGTTTGAATAATCCTGGAATCATACAATCATTTTTTGAATTAATTTTTTGAATTTTTTGGATAGGTTTCGTGTAGCTGATGTGTTTCTGAGTAAAATTAGAGTAGTCTCTTCAAATCTTATTTGTTGATGTGAATTTGTTTTCATATCAATGCCCATCTCCACTCAATACAATTCAGAAGATTCTCATACTTGCATTGAATCGTAGTCCTATATGATGGCTTCTACACGACTCATAGAGTCTATTTTTATGAAAATGAACACTTGGTGAAATCCGTGAAAAAACAAGTCAAAAATAATAGGAAGAACTGAAAATTTGAAGTTCCTCAAGTTTCAAGGGAGATGAGTCAAAGTATCCGGAATTGATTTTTTTCTGATGATTTTAGTATTCGCCCATTGATTGTACAGTTTTTTTGCAAACATTTCTCACTTCAATTGGCGTAAGGCTAAAAATTGATGTCGAACGTAAAGTTGAGCTCATTTCTGATGTGAAAATCATATTTTTTTCTTTTCTAGAAATTCTGCAATAATTATGAAGAATAAACTGACTTTTGATGTGGTCCTTAAATTTTTGACAGATGAAATTAAGGAAGAGAATAAATATTCATAGTAGGATATTCCTTCCATTCTAAATTTCCTCAGTTTTTCAATGCCCGTCAAAAATTCTATGTCCAACCGTTTTATTAGAGTGTCAATTAAAAAAATGATTTTTCTACAATCTACGATATCTCCAGAAATTTCCATTCAAAATCGATTCAGTTTAAGTGAAATCTCTGAGAAATGATCTCAGCTACCATGAGAACCAAAGAAACCTAGAAGCAACCCAAACCGTTTCCTCCTCAATCTCGTCTAAAAAATCCCCCGAATGAACCAAAAAAAAAACTCCTAAAATTAGAATTTACAACCTAAACTCTACTTCCACGTGTCTCCATTCAAAATTCAACAGTGCAAAACTCATCGTGAAGCTCCAGTTTCACGTAAGAAGAGGATTTATCTCCTCTATTAAACGGCACTTTACTTGTCCACCCGTTAAACTGCACTAAAAAAAAAAAACTCCTAAAAAATCCTTTATCCTCGCATTTTTTAAAACATTAAAAATTACAGATCCATGAAAATAAATCTCCCTGACTCTTTAATCCAATTATAAATATCGTTAAAGTGGAAAAAGTTAATTTTTTACTCAAATAATGAGAGAGATCCTCTTGATCTCATTACTAATCCATTCAAAAAATTTTAACGAGTTCTCCAGGTTCAATTAATATTTTCTTCCTTTTTCTTCATTTTTCAAGAATAACTTCAAGTGAAATTACACAATTGGGTACAGAGGGAAATGAAGTTTCTGAATAAACAGAATGAAGAGACACAAGGATTCTCCTGAAGTTGAATAAAGCGAAGATGTCTTCATTACGATGAATACACTGGCGTTAATGAAAGATGTGTTACAGGATCAAGTACTTTTCGTGTAAATAATTGAAGGTGAACGAGATGCTGGTTGTGTATTTTCCCAACGAAAATCCTCAACAATCTCTGAGACACCAGTATGGACTTTCAGAATTTATCATAATTAGAAAATACTGCATAGTAAGCCAATTCTTCTTCTCTTATTTCATTTCTGCTTCTCCCAGTAGAGACGAGAGACAAGGGATACTGTCTGCTATCAAGGGCTTTTCCAGCAGCTTTCATCGAATACATATACCTTGAATTAAACATCAAAATTGTTTATGCTGATGAAATGGAGATGTTACATTTTGCATTGTAACATTTATGCGGTGAATTTTGGGGAATTCTTAATGAAATTGTTAGGTATTTTTGTTGAGCTTATTTTGAAACTATTAAGGTATGTTTTTGATCTTTCTCAATGAAACATTTCGGAGACTAATGGAGATAAGCTTTTTTTGCTCCAATAATTCCTTTTAATTGTTTTTTTTTTTTTACAAAAAAAGGATTATGATAAAAGAAGCATATTCTACTCAGTTTTCGAAATATTCTCAAAAATAAAGACAAAAAAAAAAGAAACACATTCTGAATTACTTCTTTGCTACTGAATAAATTGAAAATTGGTCATGATTTTTTTTTAGAATTTCGGAAGAACTTTCAATGAGAAAATTATGCAGTAATTGACCATTTTCTGAAAATCCTCTCCCCTATGATACCTTGAAGGTATTTTCGCAGAATTTTTCGACCCAAATTTCTCTAACTATCCAATATTTGCTTCAATTTCTTCGATTTTTGAAGATTCAAAAAAAAAAAGAATCAAACCAGTAGCATTCATCGTAATTTCCAATTCTCTTTCAAAAACTATCATTGAAGTAACGTGGCACACATGGTGAAACCATTGGAAGGATAAAGATGAGAAGGAATCTTGGCTGACATCCAGGAAGTAAGTGACTCCCCCACCCAACGTACCGCAAAATCACACAACGTGAATGAAATTTTTCACGAAGGATGCGTTAACGCGTTATCTCCTTCATGAAAAATTGTTGGATAAATTTATTCAAAAAATCATCTCTCCTCAATTCAAATTGTCACGTGTCAATATTTGCTTTATGGACGTCTGCAGCATCAGTGAAATGTGTTACGAGGAAGAACAATGGAGTCCTAGAAGCCATTAAAGAGAAGTCGTAAAGTGGAAATTTTAGGAAAAAAAAAATTCATAAAGAAAGAAGTCATAAAAAATTTAGGACACAAAATGGAGCGAGTGTGACGTGGAGGAAAATTTTTATGCTTCCAACATCGTAATCCAAAAGTTTTTTTTTTTCCTTCTTCTCCTGTAGATATTCTCTGGCGAGAGTCCAGGAACACACACGCGTGTGTGCCTGCGTTTGCATAAAAGGAGAGTAGTTTCCAATAAAAGTGATTTCAATATAAAGAGAGTTATGGATGGCCTGATGCTTTGCCACATACTCCAGAAATGGGAAAAGGACATTGTACCAGTCATGGAGGCTCTATTTCACATGCATAATAAGCCATCTAGACGGTTATAATATAGATCAACTGTTGTATGACGATGGAAATTGGTTAGAGCGATCGCAGAGCCACAAAACGTTGAATGTTCAGTCGTTATGTAAGTAGGCTAGGGGAAATTGTGCATGAAACTAAAATATAGAGGCATGAAGAGGTTTAGGAAGAGAGCTAATATCCTGGGTTAGCTAATGCTCATACTTTCGATAGACGTTTGTTACTGCTATTTTTCTGGGTGATTTTTGGTTTTAAAGCGAAGAGAGGGAAAATTTGTTTGTAGATATCTCCGAAACTAGTAGACTTAGAGAAATTGGCTGAGAGACCTTTTTTTGTGGGGAAATTTCATTTTCTATAGAAAAAAGGTCTCTTGATGGATTCCTTTAAACTCAACGGTTTTAGAAACATCTTCAAGATAACGTAAATCCATTTGGGTCCAAAAAATATAGCTTCCTAGAGAAGTGAATTCCTAGAAAGATGATATATAAGAGAAGACATTAAACATGAAGATGTCGAGAAAAAAAGCAGAATCCAACAGTAGCTAATGTTCACATTCGTGGTAGCCATGTTTTCATTAACTTTTCTAGCGATTCAAGAATTTCCGAAAAACATTAAAAAGTTCCCAAATTTTACATCCCAGATATCTGCAAAACTAGTGAATTCAAAGATACTTACTAAGAAACCTTTTTTGTGAGGAATTTTATTTTCTACAAAAAAGATTTCTTGATGAATTCTTTTAAGGTAGTACCACCGGTACTCGATTGACCGTTGCAAAATTCTTAAATTTGATACATTCATAGATTATGATAAGACAATGATCCAATCAAATTGCTAAAGGACTACAGATGACGAGTCAAAAGATTTTGACACTTCAAATTCCACGAGTTTAACAATGAGCTTTATGGGGAATCGCACATTTTATCATATTTTACAAAATTGACCGTTCCGATTTGGCTAAAGAAACAAGAGAAATGATAGAAAATTATGTATAAAACATTTAAAACCCTTGATAATGCAGCTTCAAAACATGTAATAGTAGTAATTAGTGAATAACTATGAAAACTGTACTTTTCATATTTTCTGTCTCTCTCTAACTCACTCGAGACGCTATCTAGTGTGTAAACACTACATGAATCAAACGAGACACTACAACCACTGACTAGAGCAGTATCAGTTGTACTACGTTAAATCCATTAGTTTCGGGGATATTCCAAAAAAAAAGAAGCGAAAACCATGAGTGTCTGAAACCCGTAGCTCTCTTAAAATAAAACTCAGAAATACTAACCTGGTATTACAGTTGGACTAATTGCTAGGAAGTTGACGCAAGCAGCACCAGTACCATGTCCCATGAGTGTAATATTACCAGAATCACCGCCAAACAGTCCTATATTTTCCTGAACCCAATGAAGTGCAGCAAGTTGATCCATGAGGCCATAATTGGCAACTCTTGCTTTAATTTGTGGTGACATATTGGCATTGAGAAAACCAAGTACACCCAGACGATAGTTGATGGTAACAACTACTTGATCCGTGTAACTTGCAAGTACTGATCCATCATATGGATTACCAGAGCCCCAATCGTAACTCTCACCGTGTATATATAGTAGAACAGGATGTCTTTTACTGCTCTCTGATGAACCTGGAACAAGAAAAAAAAAGAGGGAGGGTAAAACGTTTTTTCTCACATTTATAAAAATATATATATTGAGTGTCAAATTTTTTTTTTTTTGGCTTTTTTTACTCAGCATGAAACATTGGCTTCTTTTACGTTTGCAGATCACGTACGACTAGTGATATCGTGCCAGACGTTATCGACGTCCTTCCGATCGTCGTAAAAGACTCGTGAGAGGGTGATGAACGTGGAGAAACGTGTAATGGTGAGGAGGAAATGAAATAGTTATACTGCTAAGATTTTTTTTTTTCCTCTTTTATCCATCAAAAGTTTTTGCGTCTTGAAGTTTTTTTTGTCGTTTTTACATCTAGACTTTATCATGAGAAATTCTGATGGAAGAAGAAAATTCATTACATGTATGGGGGAGAACGTTTCGATTTTTCTGGGGAAATTTGACGTTTTTTTTCTTTGTTGGAATTTAATATATCTCCAGGTTCGATATCATTTTAGCGACAGATGGCTGTGGGATTCCACGTTTTTATTGTGAATATAAAGCAGCAGCGGACGACTCACTTGTGTGTTAGGAAAAAAACAGATTTTTTTTTCCCCGCGTGGATCGTAGTGGAACCAGAAACGCTTAGGTTCGAGAGTTTTTTTCCGGTGAAATTACGCAATGTGTGACACTTTTGGCGCTTTCGTTGACTGTAACGAAGGGACAAAAGCACGAGGATTTCTTTTCTCTTTTTGGAAGCTGAGAGATTGCGGTTAAAGGGAGTCTTAAGGATGATTGAGATGGGAAGTGAAAGAGGAGGCGTCTTCTTATCGAGACAAAAGCATCTGTGTTGACCGTGTGTCTGGCTTTATAAAAAGCATTGACGTAAAGTGCTGGTAGATATTTCAATGTTTTCTCAAGGAAAATTTTTGAAATGATATGATTCTTTGATGGGATAGAACGTGTCAGCAGGAACTTTCGTTGGATTCCGAAAAATAAAATTAAGATTATTATTTTTTTTGGAATTTTTGTGACTTTTTTTATTTAAATTTTGAATTTTCAGGTGATGATTGATGGTCTTGATGGTTGTGCGATTACTCACTGTCCATTTTGTTGACCGTCATTGATATGATGGAGAAGAACTGAAAGTTTGGGAACCGTTTTTTATACTCTTTTGTCAAGGTGAAGTGAGTGATACATTAAAGTAATAGGAATTTTAGTATGAGATGCAGAAAGTTGGGAAAATTTGAAATGAGTTAATGAATTAATTCATTAATTTTATGATTAAGCAGTTTGTGCTATTTTTATCCATGAATTTTTCGAAATTTTAAGGAGATTAAAAAATAAAACCTGAGAGTTTTTTATTGGAAATTTTTTTTTTTTAATTGCAAAATTTCAAGAAAATTGTCGTGAAAAAAAATCAAAATTGTTTTTTTTTTTCACCAGTTTTATAAATTCAGTAGTGAAGGGGTAAAACGGGATGAATCCATCTTTTTAAAGAATATTCCAGAAACTAATGAAGATACATTTTTCTCACCCTCATGCTTGTTTGCTGCTCTTAAAATTTTCTGCAAGAAAGCTCGGAGCAAAGAGGGCGTATCTCCATTAGTTTCTGAAATATTCTAAAAAAAAACAATTTAAAGAGAAAAACGACTTATCCTGATCTATCACTTTGCTATTAAATTTCTTCTCGACCGTGAGAGTGATTGGCATCAATAAGTCCTAGGATGCTAGATGCGGGCAACGGCATAATGATGGCTCCAATATCACATGACCCAATCAAACGAAACTTTATTACTGTCAATTGAGTCAACCGTGATATTGCACATGCCCTGTTCCATAATAAACCCTCCTATATCATGATAACGCTTGATCTTGCTAGCGTGAAGTATGATGTTTTACCTTTGATGCAGTTCATCATAAACGCCATATTGGATATTTGAAATTCAACTGGAAATTCCTATTATCTCGAGTATCCAATAATCGTAACAATAAAACATCATCAGTAATAAACATTTGAACGATGCATTCATCCATATAAATTCTAATATTCCGAATTTATTCTCATTTTATTTGCATTTTTCCCTATTAAAAATACAAAAAATCAATTTTCTGTAGAATTGCATTTTCTAAAATATAATTGAAACTATCAGAGATTCAAAAAAAATTGTTGAGATCTTTTTTGGAGCTTTTGTTTTGCTCTACAAAAAAATTCCTACACAATTTTTTGTAACTTCATTTTACTTTCAAGTTATCGAAAAAAAAATAAAATCAACTTAATTCAGGATTTTTCTCATAATTTCAAAAAATCAAAAAATCTTTTAATTTTATTTAATTACAATTCTTCACTTCTCTCCTTCTTTATTCATAAGAAACATTAAACTTTTTTCACCACCTGAATCCAAGTAATCTGAAAAATCTGCAAAAGTGTTTCTCCATCTCAAAAAGAATGAAAGAACCAAAAAAATAAAAAAGTATTAAAAAAAAAAAAAATGAAAGAAAAGTGTGAAAACAAAGGGGAAAGTACAAGTTTCCGGGTGAAATTTCTTACAAGCATTTGAGTGTGAAAAGAGGAAAAGCCCCCTTTTCCTTGTTGGAAATAGTAGTAGCTCGTCTCATCCTGTTCAAAAAACTTTTCTCCTATTTCTTTTACCATCATCCACGTTTTCCCCAGTCTCTCCTGTACCTCCTTTACTTTACCGAGGGCATTATTTTGCCATTTTTAACTGGACCGACACGCCAGGATGAAGAAAGACAGCCAACCAAAGAGGGGCTACAAACTCCCCGGAGCTTTGTTTCTTTCCTTCGTTTCCGTTCACTCGTTATTTCCCATTTTTATTTTTTTCCATTTTTTTTATCTATCATTTCCTTTATCTCTCATTTTTTTTGCTCTATTGTACACAACAGGATGCCTTTGTATTTTTTTCCCCGAATTAATGCCCCCGCCCAGTAGTTGAGCAGTGTCCCGAGGGCTCCCGTGTGAAAACTCTCGCGAGGAAGGCGGAAAAATGGATGAAACGCCAGGTCACGTTATGACTCACTGTCATTTTTTTTTGATCATTTTTTTACACTCACTCTTTAGCTATCTACCACTTTCATTCATCTCTTTGTCAGGTGCTGGAGAATGAAAAAATTATAAACTAGTTGGGGGTAGGTGAAATTTGTTGATTATTTTATGAGCATCTGTTTTGTTATGAAAACAACATTTCCTTCATTTTTTACTCCATCAGCATGTTTATTAGCGATATTCGCTTACTTGCAGATTGGGGAATTAGAGCTCATGTGATTGGTTATCCCCACAATAGTGCCGCGGGTACGAGTTAGTCCGACTTCAGCGTTAGAGAGTTAAGGATGTTAGGGCGAAGTAGTCGGACATAACCTTAATTTTTTGTATAAAATTGTAAATAACTTCGTATACACAATAAAGTTCTGAAAATCATTTTCTCCATGTTTGAAGAATGTAATGAGGAACAAAATAAGCCGTAGAAACAAAAAATTGATTGAAAATTGAAAAATTGGCTGCATTTTTTACATATCTCAAATTTTTCAAGATTCAAAAAATGTAAAAAATGCAGCCAATTTTTCAATTTTCAATCAATTTTTTGTTTCTACGGATTATTTTGTTCCTCATTACATTCTTCAAACATGGAGAAAATGATTTTCAGAACTTTATTGTGTATACGAAGTTATTTACAATTTTATACAAAAAATTAAGGTTACGTCCGACCACCTCGCTCTAACATCCTTAAGAAGTAAGGCTCTCGGAAATGAGTGGGTTCAGAAAAAAATGTCAGGACACATTTTTAAAAGGGTTTAATTCTCTAAAAGAAAGGTTTCTTGATGTTTTTGTCTAAACCCATTAATTTCCGCGATATTAATGGAATAAACGAAAATCTTCAAAGTAAAGCGTTTGAACTGAGGCGCGAAATGAGAATGTGATATGATTCCTGCGCGCGCATTAAGGAGGATCGATCACGACCTTTTTTTGATAGATAAAATTCTAATTTTTTTATATAATGTAAATGAATCTATCCTGAGTTACCAGTAAAAATTTGAGGGTAGCTCACCGAAGAAATTCTTTATTATTTAATTATTTTCTTCAATAGCAAAATACATCGGCTCTTATGGACATCAGTGAAAAAAAATTTTTTTCTGTTATTTTCGCGATAGATGAAAATTCGTTCATACTTCAATAATAAAATTTGAGCTTCATAAAATCAGAATAAAAATAAAAATAGTGGGTCACCGGTGAAATAACCAAGAAAAGAATTGAAAAATATTGAATTTTGAGGTTAAGTGGGATGTTGGACAGATGAATAAATAGTAGAAGTCAATCTTCACATTTATTTCCTAAAATCGCGACGTTTTGCTTCTGATTAGAAGCTTTAGATAAATGTCAATTGTAATTATGAGATTCCCCTCGCACCGCACCCGGGCAGCAGTCTATCCCTACTCCAGCGGCCCCCCACCACCGCGATCGAACCTCCTTAAGGAGATCCAATCGCTTTACATGGAACAAATGGTGTTCAATATCAAAAATTTGCCATATCGAAATATCAATATGAAATAAGATAATTTGAAAAAACATAGTTTACAAGAAATTTATTATCGAAATGGATGAGATTATATTTTTAAAAAAATTAAATACAACGTTTCCAAACGATTCAACTCCATTGTAATGCAGATCAACTTCAAATTTCATGCAATTCCTTTTAATCAATTCAGTAAACTCCACGGTAAGTTGTAGGGAAAAATGGGGCGAAATGGATCTCTGGAGCAGCATGATTCAGTAATTTTTTTGGGGGGGAAGAACTCAATGTAAAAATCTGGAAAATTTTGAGAAGATACTCCAATACGTGGACATTGTTGGTGAATTTTCTCAACTCATTTCGTAGACTCCTTCATTCCAAAAAAAATTGCCCCGGTCTTCTCTATATTTTATCGCAATAGGAGAAATTTGTATATTTTAAAAGGCTAATTTTCAGTTTTCTCAACCTCATCTAATTGCCAAATGTCAGTATAATTCAAAGAAAAATGCCAAGATCGTGATTTCTATAGAACTCTGTATAAAATTTCAAATTTTCTAAAATTCGATTCTAAAAAATTTAGACGACAAGCTTAATTGAAATTCCGTCATAGCGTAGATAATGACTCAAACTATTATAAAAAAATTAATTTCCATTATTCTCTAATCCTTTTCATCCAGCATGGACAACAATTGAGCCTTTTTAAAGTCAGATCCCGTAAAAAATATAATTGAAAAAAAAAAACCAATATCTATTTTCCCTCAACTTTTTATAAAATAAACAGAGCTCTAATTCCTCGTTAAAAAATATTTTTATCAAGAGTAAATTGAAAGGTAAAAAAAAATCTCTAAATGAGAAATATCGGATGAATAATTATTACGACAAAATCCATTCGTACTTCCATCGAAAAAAAAAACCTACATATGAATATAAAACAATGGCTAATGACACTGCAAAAAAAGAGGAATAATCACCAGTATTCTTTCCAATAATCCTCGAAATAATGCTCTATAGAAAAAACAAAAAAGTTCATATTTTTTTCATTTCTTTTCCTTTAAATTTCTGAACAAATAACCGATGTACATATAACTAGCTTTCCATGTACATGAACATAGATAAACTCTATTCTATTGCGTGTATAGAAAATACGTGTATACGTGACTCGTTGATTCACACGTACGTGGATGAAAAAAAAAATAGTATTTCGGAGGAAAAATTGAGAGAGATAGAGAATAAACGTAGATGGGAAGCCCGAGTAATACTTTAATCCCCGGACAATGCCGGGAGCTTTTCCACAGCGTATGCGCGCGTGCAAGTTCCTCTCGCCTCCCTTTTTTCCCGTCATCTACTGCCATGGTTTCCAGCAAGTGGCTGTGTTTCAAATAACGCTCGCATAATCCAGAAAAAAAAAACGTTGAATTTCACCATTGCCCTTTTCTTTGTATGGAATTTCAGTGGAGTGGAGTGATAGATAATTTAGTGGGATAAATAGATAATTAAATTTTTTTTTGTATTTAAGCTTTCGAGTCCGTTCAAGGCCCATTCAGCATAATAGAAAGGAAAATATAATAGGGTACATTTGATTCCTTTCAAATGTATGAATGACAATTTTTCAAAAAAATTCCCATTGCTTTTATGTTTTTAGCTTTTAAATGTGAGATTATCCTTTCGATTGAAAGTAGACGCTGCACTGAGAGAAAAAAATATTTACTAGGAATATTATATAGTTCATGTCAATCGGGAAACGTTTTGCCAGTGGATTTTTTCCGTTTAAACAATTCATGTTTTGGACGAATTCTCGTACCTATTTAGAATGAATTTGAATACATTTATGTCAATCAATAAGATAAACCTTTTAGAGAATAGTTGACGGAAAATACATTCTGGTTTTGAGCCAAATTGGGGTATTTTTGGACTGAGATTTCTTATTTCGTGCAAATATATTATTATTTGATAAACATTCCACGTGAAAATATTAATGGCAAATACGATCGAGATTGAATCAATGCAGGAGGGAGATTTGGACGAATAATTATTTATTTATCGTCATCAGTTAGCGAAATTTAATTTTAAAAAATGATTATGAATCTGGTGCAATTTCGAACTAAAAGAAATTAATATTGAGAGAAATAGGTATTGATTTCTCTCAATTAAATCCTCTACTTTTCTTACATTGTTCATCGCAAATAAGGAAAAAGTTTTGTCTCAAAATTATTTTCATTTCTAGAAAAAATTTTTTTCCCTCAGTGTGAAGTAGAATCACTCTTTGAACTTAGTAAGTGGGACCATACCAAAGGATGTGATTCATATTTTAGTCAGGGTGATCACATGGACAGGAGGCTCTAGAAGAATAAATAAATTGAGCTTTTAAAAATTATCTAAATGCTTTTTTTTCAATTGAAAAAGAGAGAAACAAGGAATTAATTCATTCAGTTATTTCAAAAGTCCATAAACAATCAAATATCTGAAATTCTAGCTCATCTTTTTCTATGGAAATCTCGGAAACTAAGCGAGATAGTGGAATTTTTGGGGACACCTTTTTTTGTGGCTCTTGAGGCTCTCTACAGAAGAAGATGCATCTAGAATTGCACTATCTCACTTAGTTTCTGAAATATTTTCTCAAAAACATCCTGTTTCACCTATTTTTTTCACTGAATCGCTTCAGTTATCGTTGAATTCGATGATGAGCAAATAATTTTGAAAATATCTTAAAAATGACTGAGTTTACAGGAATTGGTCAAGAAACCTGCTTTGCTGCTCACCAAATTCTCTGCAAAAGAGATCTCCTGCCATTTTTCTCTTGAAGCCGTCATTTTAGAGGTATTTCCAAAAAAGTTAGAATTGTGAGAGACGCTAAATTTTTTCAATTATCTCGTTTCACTTTTTTATGCAAAAAAAATGAGGTTTTTCTGGGGAAAATCCGAGTTTTGGCGCTGCACTTTGTGAGTGTTGCTAGACCACAGGCAACAGCACTCAGTGCCCCAATTTTTATCATGAAAAAGTGCCTTTTAATTGAATTCCATTTTCGAACGAAATCAGATAATTTGGTCCTAAAATCAGTTTTTTTCGAATATCTCGAGATTCGGATGAGATAAAGAAATTTTAATAATAGCTTTTTTTTGTATCTCTTTTTTCTCGACAAAATAGGTTTATATAAAAATTCCCCTATCTCCCACAGATTCTGAGATACTCTACAAAAACTCAGTCTGACGTGAAATTAACTGATTTTATTAATCTATACTGATTTAATTTTTCATTTTCATTCGTTTCGTTTCTTTGAAATTGAAAGAATTCAATGGAAAAAGTAAATTAGCGATTTATTTTTCAATTTTATAACTTATTTAACGATAAATCCAATTTTCTTGACAATAAAACTTCAGATAAGAGTCATAAAGAGCGAACAGAATTGCGAAGAAGTCAAGTAACCACAAAACGTATAAAAAGATAACTCAACTCAATTTCGTTTTTTTTTTCTCTCAATTTTTTTTATTTCCTTTTTTTCTCTTTATTTTACTCTGCAGATGTTGGCTGAATTGTAACTGAACATGAGCATTACGATGAAACTCGAGGAGTCATTACAGCTATATTGATTCGTCAGAGATATTCAAGTGCAACTGTACAGGAAAATTTGAATGAAATTTCTATAGATAGCGCTGAGATACAAGTCATTCTGTTAAAAAAGACGTTCAGATTTGAAAAAAACTTTTTGTTGTAAAAGATCTTGAAAAAATGGCAAAACTTATCTTTCGAAATTTCGTAAAAATTCTACTTTATTGCAGAAAGAAGAATCAATAATAATTGATCAATAAATAATAAAATTAATGAATAAATATTTAAATTTTTTTATTTTAATACTTTGATGATAAAAAAAAACTTCAAATTTGAAAAAACCCAGGAAAAAGTCCTCTTCGAATCACCAATTTTTTTGTAATTTCGCCACCTCAGAAACAAAAAGGCGCGAGTGCTATGTATAAGCATAGCACTCACGCCATTCTGTTTCTAAGGCAATCATTTTATTATTTTTTCTATCGTATTTATTTATTTTTCATTTGTGCAGCATAATGTACAGCAATGAATGTTTAAATCAATCAAACTCTCCATTAAAGCAAACAAAAGAGGAAAAACCCTCTGAATACCTTGAAGGAGTAGAAAAGACTACTTTTCTTCAATTTTTGAAAATTCCAACTTTTCTGCGAAAAAAAATGCAGAGGAAAAAATTGATAACTACTAAAAATTAATGAATAATTTTTTTATTTTCCCATTTGCGAATTTTGATAAACATAGAAAGAATTCATTAAATTTGATAAAACCTAGGAAAATAGTTCTGTTCAAATCATTGAATTTTTATGTCATTTAAATTCTCTTTCCTTCGGCTACAGAAGAAAAAAAAAACCCTTTGAAAGTACTTTGAGAGAGTAAAAAAATAGAGGCAAATAAAAACTCTCTCGACTGTTTTCATAGCTTTGAAAAGTTGTTTATTTTTTTTTTTTATACTGGCCCAACTGCAAAAATCGTATATGACGGTTATAAACCGTGAAACGTGGCTGAAGCTTTTTTGATCGGCCATTTCTCGCAAGTGACTTTGTATCGCCTCCAAATCCTCGAGGAATACACTCTGACGCAGTTGAAATGCATTGCAGATGTCTCTCTAAGGAGAGAAGATAAAAAATTGGTATAAGCGAGCAGTAGAAATGTGCTCGTGTGATCAGACCATAGGGAAAAATTAAAAATGTGTTTTTCGTTGGATAAAACGTACGGACATTTAGAATTTGAGGGAAACGAGTATTTCCATGCATTATAAGCTATAAATAAGTGATGAATTGATGGAAAAAGACGGTTAAAAATTTTCCTGTTTCAGTTTTGAGAGAATGTATCAGGAAACCTTTCCTGTAGCCCTCAAAATTCTCTACAAAAAAGATTTTTTGACGTTTTTTCCCCTAAATCCACACTTTTCAAAGACATTCACAATGTAATCCATATGATTTTATCCAATCCTAAAAAAATCTTCAGTAAAAACATGAATTTTTCCAGTTTTTTTTGCGGCTATTTGCACATACCAATTAATTTTGAATGATCATGCTCATTTTTTTCGTTGTTTAGAAAGGATAAAGTGTTTCACTTAGCTTGTGAAATGTAATAGTGAATAAATGTGAAGTCAACTGGGGATGAGTATAACGTAGAGTAACGTAAATCCATGTTTACTATGCTAATACCCGGAAACTCGGTTGCATGAAAAGATACGGTGAGATGTACTCTATCAAATATTCACGGTGCCACATTTCCTAGGTTAGTGAGGAGGAAGAGTAAGAGAAAGAGAGAGAGAGAGAGGAGCGTAAAAATGAGGCCAGAGAAAGTCAGGAGACGATGACTGGAGCAAAGTGTTTTTTTTTCTTCCCTCTTTATTTTTTCATCCCCTCATTTATTTTTATAGACACATACAGATGACGAGGGTTATTCAACTCTGAGAATGTCTGCAAGCAATTAACTTGACTAATCGTCTTGGGATCTCGAGTTTTTCATCAGCACACTTGATTCTTTTCGACCTCCTTTTACCTGCTTTTTATTTAGCGTTTCCTTTCAGCAAAAATATCGACGATATTTTATATTGTTTCTCTTCTTTTCAATTATTTTTTAAATTCTTATTTTTCACTTTTTCTTCAATGGCTGGATCGTGATTCTTGCTTTTTTGATGGAGAAGGAAAAAGAAATAAAATGAGATTTTGAAAAATGTCAGATTATTCGATGAATATGTGCGAAATGAGTGGAATTGGAAAAAAATAGCATGAAATTTTTTTTTTTTTTTCTATAAAATTTTTAATGCTACAGAAATTATTTCTTGACAAATCCTCGTAAATTCTGTTTTTTTTTTAGATATTCAAAAAATAATTCCTTCAAGCAAATATTGTGAATATTATTTTGCGGAAATTTTTGAAACTCGTGGGTTTGGAGCATTATATCAGGAGACATTGTTTAAAACGTAGCCAATTTCTCAAGCGACCTATGACAATTTTTTAGATTCTTCCAAACAAATAAATTGTTTTTAAAAAATATTTTAAAAAATCGCATTTTGTATTTTTTCGAATTTCCCACATATGCATATATTTCATTTTTTTTAATATAATTTATTTGTTAAAAAAAAATAATCCAAAAAGTGCGAGATGTCAGCTATTTTCCCTGTCATTATTAATCCTCGTGAACCCAATCAATTCCAAGATAATCACAAAATAAAAAAAAACATAATCCCTGTATCTCCAACATGTTCAATAATCCATCAAAACAATAGACTTTTCATTCCCATTAATTCGAAAAAAAAATGCTTTCGATCTATACTCCAGAATATTCGTCCAATTCTCCTATTTTCCAGCAAGATTATAGCAATCAGTTTTGTGTTGAAATAAAAATTCGAAAAAACGTGAGATTTTTAATTGGAATTCACATGATGGTAAAAAAAATAACGACTTTCTGTCTGTCGACAAAGGTGCCATTGGTGGATTCAAGTGAAATAAATATACCTATATGTATAATATATATATATATATATATATAATAAAACTCGTGCAATCAGAGGCCAATAGACCCAAGAGAGCATTTATTTCTGATTGGATGCTGTGAGAGAAGTAAAAATCGATATTACTCTATAACCATCTAGAAATATCTTTTTCATCCACCAACTTGTACATTTTCGCAAAAGGTTAGAGAGGATGAGAGAGAGTGTAGTGAATGAAGTGGGTGCATCTCTTACCCCCTAATTGCATTGCTATTTGCTCGTCTACTTTGAAACATCTTGTGAGGCTCGTAGTTCGTTGATCTTCGTGCAAGGAGAGTATTTGCGTATGCCACTCACTCGTAAACGAAGACTCTCTGTGTGTTTGTGGGAGTTGGGGGGGAGAATTCAAAGTGCTTGGAGCATCGAGTGCATGCTATTGATGAAATGAAATGCCTGAAGAGTATACAATGAGAACAGTTTGTTTTAACGATTTTAACTGGGATTTTTCTTTTTCTGGGGAGTGCACAATTGGTAATGCAGAGGCATTTCCTGGCTAAAGGGGTACAATTGCCGTTTTTTCGAGGGAACTTTGATTTTTTAGGTTTGAGAAAGGGGGAGAATGAGAATTTGAGAATTTCGAGTGGATTGCGATGCAAATAACTCCAGAATAATTGCGATTTGATGAGAAATACTAGCGTTTTTTTTTGCGGTTTCAGATGTTAAGGATGTTAAGTCGAGGTGGTTGGACATAACCTTAATTTTTTGCATAAAATCGTAAATAACAACGTATACATAATAAATGTCTCAAAAATCATGTTCCTAATGTTTGGAGAATGTGATGACGAACAAAATAAGCCATAGAAACAAAAAATTGAATGGAAATTGAAAAAATTCGCTGTATTTTTTACATTTTTTGAATCTTGAGAAATTTTAAAAATGTAAAAAAGGCAGTCAATTTTTCAATTTTCAATCAATTTTTCGTTCCTACGGCTTATTTCGTTTCCCATTACATTCTTTGAACATTAGGAAAATGACTTTTGAGACATTTATTGGGTATGTGTTGTTATTTACGATTTTATACAAAAAAATAAGGTTATGTCTAATCACCTGGGCCTAACATCCTTAAGAGGAAAAATCAATTGAAAGATTGAGCGCAAATTATTCAGTGAATATTTCCGAAATTATTACATTTACGAGAATTCATCAAGAAACTTTCTTTGCAGCTTATAAATTTTTCTAAAAGAAAGGTATCTTGATTGCGATTAACTTGGAAATGAAAGGGTTCAGGGGGAAATATCAAAGAAAACCTCTTTTTAGAGAATTTCAAGGGCTACACATCAGGATTCCTGATCAATTTCCATAAATCCAATAGTTTCTAAAATAATTGAATTTTAAAAAAAAATTTATAAGCTACAAAAAAATGTTTCTCAATAAATTCTCGTAAATTCAATAATTTCGGAGATATTCGCTGAATAATTCTTCACTCGATCTTTCAATTGATTTTTTCTCACAAGAAAATGGTTTCATCAAATGTATTAATATTTGCAACTGCAAAAAAAATCACGAGAATTATGCATTAAATTTCTGTAATTTTATTTGAAAATAAAATTAAAAAATTACTTTTTCCAATTATTTGTTTGTTGAAAAAATGCTCTCCACAATTTAAAATAATTAATTAATGTGAAAAACAAATGTAAATAAATTTAGTAATTCAAATAATTAAAGTGTAGGGAATGAAGTAAGAACGGGAAGGAAAACGATAAAAATCAACTGAGAGGCAGAGTAAAGAGTTAATGATACTCTCTTGTCCTCCTCCTGTCCCTCCCTTTCCTGCCACTCCGTGTCGGTATTATGGAAATGGGATAACGCGATTAACGGCTTAACTTTGCACACAACGCATCATTGGTCTCGATAAATAAGAGAACTCTTTTTATTGTTCATCCTTTCTTTTTTCGTTACAATTTTCCATTAGCTGATACTCTCAAATTTCACGTAGAATTAATAAATGGATCATTAATGACTTTTAAATCTTATCACATTGAAATTTATCGATTTTTCTCCAATAAAGCAGACGTTTTCTAGGGAATTCATCAATTTAACTGAATTAATTTGAAGTAGGGATCTCTAATATTCCGTTTATGAGTAGTTTACGAAAATAATTATGTCTGAGTTTTAAAGAATCAATTATTCGATCAAATGGAACGATATGAGCACTCATTTTTTTTAAATAAAAAAATAAATTTCCGAAGAAAAATCGATCTCCATTATTTTATGAGATTTTTGGTCAAAGAACTATAAAATGAACATAATAGAGATGAGACAGAACAAATCGATTTTTCATCTTTTTTTTTAACTGAAGCATTGAAAATAGACTCATTCCATAGGCAGGGAAATTTCTGGCGGGAAACACTTCTTAACGACCTGTCTTTCCCGTCAACTTCTCGAAATATCGGTTTTTTAATAAATCAACATAAAAAATACAATTGATGTTCATCTTATAGGGTTTTTACCAATAATAATTTTTCCTATCCCCAATTTTCCATCAAACTACCTCTACCCTCATTGGTCTTACAAAACCCCAAACTACTACTTAAATATATGTAAAAGCCTAAGGGCAGTTGCTATGTACCTTGCATTTAGTCTATAAACTTGTGAATATTGTAAAGTTAATGAAGTGCATGTTAATGAAGTCTTTAAATCGTAAATCGATGTTCATTTCAAATTTCCTCCTCGCAACCCTCACACTAGGCACACAATATCTCGGAAACTGATGGAGATACGTCCTTCTTCTCCCGAATTTTTCTTCATAGCCTTCAAAATTCTCTACAAAAAAAACCCAATGAAAAAGGCATATCTCCATTAGTTGCCGAGGTTTCCCATTTGAAAATGATTTATTCAAAAAAATTGATTGATCCTGTTTCATCTCTTTTTTACTCAATTATTTCCCCACCCAAAATCATTTCAAAATTCAATCTTTTTTTTTTAATTTTTAAATCAATCCAAGTTGAACCCAATAAACTTATATTGCCACTATTTCTCCAATCTCTAGAATTTCTTTTCTTCTCCTCAAAAATCCCGAGAAACGTCTGTTCCATCATCAAGTGATAGAAGTAAATGTGTGGGCAGACATTTGAAATACTGGAGTTCAATTACCATTAATCGATTCTGTCCAGTTTCTTTCATCAAAAGAGAATTGTTACACAAAATTCTCTCTGATCTTTTCAATTCTCATTAAATATTTGATTCGTATTTTCTTCTCTGGAGAAAAGCGCCAAGACGAATGCTTCCGACAATACGATTGAGAACAAATGCTTCTAAATTCTTTTATGATGAAGTTTGTGTGTTCACAGTAGCGTGAATTGGAACTGCACGTTGAACAACGAAGAGAGAGAATACGGAATGAAATGTTGCCTCGTGTGTGAACAAAGGGTGGGTAACAAAGGATTTACCAATTGTATGCAGTGTCTCGGAGGTGGAAGAACGTGTTTGTTGTGTTTTACTTATTTTGTTTTTTATAATTATGTGGTTTGCAATTTCTGCCATTTGATATTTCCGATTTCGAGGGAAATGTGGAACACCACATTTACTCCGTCCGTTTAATTTCCATATTCTCGTGAATATGTCGGAAACAAAAGGAGATAAGAAAATTTTGGTTATAATCCTTTTTGTAGCTTTCATTTTCCTCTACAAAAAAAGATTTCCACAAAAATTTTACTATCTTCTTTCCATTCTGAGATTTTTCTAGTGATTTTATTCGATTTTATTGAACCTCTCAATCCACAAAATTAATAACTGAAATTAAGCAACATTTATGATGAAAAAAGCCAATAAAATGTTATACAAAGTAAAAACTAGTATTTATTTATGTTATAGAGTTTGATGTTTCGATCGAAGATATTTCTATTTGAAAAAGCATCAGTATTTTTAGAACAAACCGGACTTTTTATGAGGACTCTCTAATTTTACTGACGCCGGGCTCTGAACTCTCTAAAACAACGAGTAACCCTGAATATTCGTATAATTAAAGCAAATCAATAAATTTCACTAACTGTTTTTGATAAAAGAATAATTTTCTATCGTCATAATTTCAAATAATTACACTAAAATATTCCAATAAATTTCACAATTTCAATTCGATTTAATCAACGATTTTTATTCAAAATTTTGTGAAAGTTGCAAGTAAACTATGATTCCAAACAAAAGTATAAATGTAAAACTAGTATTTCTTCATGCCAGACAATTTTTTTCCAATAGAAAATACTTCTATTCATGAACGAATCAGTGAGAACTGGATTTTTCATGGAGACTTTCTAATTTTACCGATGCTGGACTCTGAAATCTCTAAAAGGACGAGAAACTCCAAATATATTCGTATAATTAAAAGAACTCAATGAATTTCACTAATGTTTCTTAATGAGAGAATAATCCAGAATGCATTTGGTGTTTCAGCCATTTTGTTTTTTATAATTGCTTCCTCCACAATTTTTTCCATTTAATATTTCCAATTTCGAGAGGGAAATTTAACACTGCAATTTATTCGTCTCTCGAATTTCCATATTTTCGTGAATATCTTGAGAATCGAAGGAGATAGAGAAATTTTCGTAAGTTCTTCACTGTTAGAAAAAAATGGAATTTCATAGATTATTTTTTCCATCCAAATTTCGACCAATAGAATTGCACCATTCGACGAAACAAAATAACGCCTACACGATATTTCACTGAAAATTTTTGGAAATTCCACTGGAAATTTTTCATGTTGCCTATATATAAAAAACAAACGATTTGTCAATCCATGTGACTCTAAATTTTGAATTTCTAACTGAGAATTTGTCTCATGGTGCAATTCTATTGGCCCAAATTTGGATGAAAAAATAATCCCCCGAATACCACTCGAGCTTCAAAATTAATCGGGTAATTTTGAAGCTCTTATGGTATTACATGTGACAATTTGATGGGAATTTTCATGAACGTGATATTAAATTTTTTTAATGGGAATATGGTTATGAAATCTGTGATTTTCAGAGGAAATTCAAAGGAGTCTATGTCATACTCTATGAGTCTTAAGTGGAATTGATACGGAAATTCTACAACTCGCTTGAATTTTCAACTGGACATGAACATTCAGAATCAAAAAGACTTGAATTTTCATTTTTTTTTCAATTTTTCCTATATTTACTAGATTTTCAAGAAACAATTTAATTGAAATTTACAAATTTCATTGATATCCAGGCTTGAAAATATTCAAAAATCGATGATGTGTTCACTTTTCAATGACGCAATTATCTGAAATTCCCGTAGAAATGTGACTCGTTTGAAATTACCGGGATTTTGCACGGAAAATTCAGACAGATATTTAATAAAATTTCTGAATTAAAAAAAATGAATCTCCAGATAATAACGAAAAAAAATGATGAATTCTTTGTTGAAACTCATTGCGATTAAAACTCGGGAAAAATTAAAAAGTGGCGGAGGAGAAAAATGTAATTTGTGAATTTTTCGAAGCGTAGCTGTATTACAGAATGAACTTGTCCGCAAGCTCTAGACTCTCTTTTTTTTTTTTTTTTCTTTTAATCTCTCTTCTTTTACACTATTTTTTATTCTCATACCTTTGCATCGCCTGCATTCGGCACACTCTGCCTTCGAAGAGCCTTTCTCGCTGCTTGCCTTCACGATAATGCATCACGAGTTATGACGCACGAGTACACCCACTATGACCGTAATTCACTTTGAAAACTCGAGTAGAATTTTCAGATAAATCAGTTTGAGGACACTGTACGTATGGTTTGAAAGGGGGGGTAGAAGAGGAAAAAGGGGCGGAGATGGAACATGGGCTTCTCCAGTAGTTAGGGACTGTTCAAACAGTGCTGGATACAGATTGGATACATTGGAGGATTTTCTGTGTGTTAGCCACTGTGACCAACTATCAGATACATCTGGCAAAATAATTCATTGGCTTGTTTGTATTTCTTTCGATGATTTTTATTTATTTCTACACTGCTAATTTATCGAATTCGTTTGGCATGTACCTCTGTGTTTCGTTCGTTCAAATTATTCGTTAGAAAAATCAAAGTAAAGATTTTTTTTCATTTTTTTTCCAGCTCTTTTCTCATATAGAAACCTGTACAACACATATATATATATTTTTTTATGTTCATGGAATGGAACTAAATATGTACTATTCTTCAGAAAACGGCAACAAAAAAAATTCGCATTTTTAATTTTTTAATTTTTTTTATTTCTGTAATTTCCATCGAAAAAATTTCAATTACTTTCTTAATGAGAAATTTGGATTTTTAGATTTTTCATTAGTTTGAAAATTAATTTTTTTTTTTCAACAATTTTGATTCTTTATAATTCTTTCTGTTATTCGAAATTTTGATTCTTTCTTACTTATTAATTGATTAGAATAATTAATTTTATAATAAAATCAACGCTCCTATGTTTAATTTTCCCAAATATAATCGTCTTTCAGACAAAAATTTTGAGTTGAGAGTGTTAACTAAATGTAACAATAATGAGAACTTATAATTTAATCCAATCTAAATGACGCTTATATGAAATTTATAATTCAATTTAACTAATAAAAATATTAATAAGTTTAATAAAGAAAATAATTATGAAATTCCATCAGTCTAATTTTAAATTACAATAGTAATCAAAATTGTTAAAAAAAAAATTAATTCTCAAACTAATGAAAAATTCAAAAATCCAAATTTTTTATTAATAAAGTAATTAGAATTTTTTCGATGGAAATGACAGAAATAAAAAAAATTAAAAAATTAAAAATGCGAATTTTTTTTTGCCGATCTCTGCTATTCTTAAGCAGAATGAATTATATAGTTCAAAATGCATCATATTGTCGCTTTAGAGTCAAAGTGGCGTAAGTGTTGTCTATGAGCATATCACTTACGCTCTTATTTTAGAGAGTTTAGAGAGTTTAGACTTTAAGCTGACGATATAAATGGAAAAAAAAATTATAAAAAAAAATATTAAAAAACATGAAAAAAAATCAGAGTCATTCGGAGGAGTTTAAAAAATTGTGAAGTTTTTGCTGCAGATATCATTGAAATTAGTGGGTATTCACATTTTAAGTGTCTGCAAAATGAAGAAGTTTAGAGAAAGATATGGAGAAACCTTTTTTGTGGAGCATTTCTAGAGCTACAAAAAAAGTTTTTTCATAAATTCTTTTGAACTCAATAATTTCCAAGATATTCACAAAATAGTTTCCACATCAGTCTTCTCTCTCTACATTTCTCTCTAAAATCTCGAAAATTAATCGAATGGAGTTCATTCCATTGTGTCCATTGGTGAAAGAATCGATCAATCAGAGCCTTGAATAGATAACAAACACGATCATCGCTCGTTCGCGCAATTCCACACGATTCGATCCATTGAAAAAAACTCTTTATTTACGTGATTTTCACGATATTCAATCATTGCCCTATCCCCTTCAAATGGTAAAAAAAACTCGAAAATAATAAGCATTCATCGGCCTTCGGCAAGGCCACAGTGCCTGTGGTGTGAAAGAATATTTCACGCCCTGTGCGTCACGTTTGGTTCGTCGAGTGTCTGGAAAAAAATCCATGCGCGTGACTGACCACCCCAAAAAGGCAAAAAAAAAATTTGGAAAGAAAATTGCCTCTTCACAATCAACCCGTTAAGCGCGCTCGTGTGCAAGTTCTTTTTTGTGTTCTTCATCGGTTAAAACCTTGTTACTTTTCAAAGGGCAAAAAAATAAAACGAAAAAATTGGTTTCACGCTACATCACGCCACAGTAAAAATGCTTTTCTCTTCATCTCTCTCATTCTCTCTAATTCTCTTTCTCTCTTTTTTTCATCCAACAATTTTCTCCACTCTCAGTTGATCAATATTTTCAGTCTGAGTATGAGATTCAAGGGCTTTCACCAAAAAACGTATACAATATTTACCAATACAGAGTGTATCAAATTTATATATATAAAAAAAAAAGAAACAATAAATGACGTAAATGGATTTATCTATATATGGTCCGTATAAAATCCCCAGCTCCGGGAGTTTCCATTCATTTTTTTTTATTTTTTTATTTTTTTGCTTTTTTTTTCTAGACATTTTGAAAAGTTTTCCACGTTTTGTAGGCTCTTGCAGGTGGAAAATACATGAAGAGAAGAAATTTAATGAATGAGAATTTTTATTTTGTGAAGTCCTGAAGAAAAAAGTTCATGCAAATTTCATTGCAGAAAAATATTTTCTCTCGAAAATTAATGAAGTTGCATGTTTTTTAATTCTTTTATGTTTTTATGAAAAAGTTGAGGAAGTTTTTGTTCCGAGTAATAATTTGTACAGCGGAAATGTCCGTTTTTTTCACTATTTCACTATTTGAATCAGGAAAATTGTGAATTTCTCCGAAACGTGTGAGTTTAAGGAAAAATGGCAGATTTTTTTTGCAACTCTCGAAAATTCTTTGCAAGAAAAAAAAATTTTTCTCGATAAATTCTCGTAAATTGAATAGTTTCTCAGATATTTATAAAATAATCATAGGCAATAATCAGTAAACAAATGACAAGTTACAAGAATTAATTAATTATTTTCATTCTCCACATTTTTTTAGAAACTCTTATCGCAAATTTCCCTGATTTTCTGATAAAACTGAAAATCAATAAAATTCATTAACTTTCAATTTTAAATAAAACTCCAATTATTTTAATTTTCTCATGAAATTATTCAAACGAGAGGTAATTGAAATAAAATGTTTCCGTGATAAATTTACCAGAAGCCATATCAATTTATCACTGGCATCTCATCCGGTCTTCTATTTACGTAAATTCACGGAAATTCAACGAATTTAGAAACGAATTACGACAAATTACCGTGTACAAACGAAAGAGAAAGAGGCAGAAGGTAAAGAGAGAGAGAGAGAAAAAAATAAATAAAGTGTTTCTCTTCAGAGAGTGAGAATGAGCTTCACCACTTTGTGTATGTGTGTATGTATATATATGTGTGTACTCGGTTGCCCAATTTCCAGATGGAAATCAATTTGTGTCTTGTGGATGAGGAGAGAGAGTAGAAGCCCAGTGATAAAATGAGATGAAGAAAATTGGAATGAGAAATCCAAAGGAGAAAATCAACCATGTGCGATTGTACGAGTGGATACCAGTGAATTTAATTAAGTTGAACGATAATTAATTACTCCTGGAGCGTTTTCTACTGAGGTCCATCCTATCCCTCTATTTTTTCTTCCTTTTTCAGAGGTGAATATAAAAAAATGATCAGAAAAAAAAGGGCAAAGCTGAGGAATTTGGTTCCAACTAATGACAGATGATTTTTTTTCATGATTTTTCATGTAAAACATTGTTTTTCCTCACTTTTATAAAAAAAACTTCAATTTTTTGGATTTAATAATTTTGGGAAATTCGTGTAATTTTTAATGTGTAATTTATTCCAGATTATATTGCGGATTTCTCCACAACGAGTGGATTTAGAGGAAAATAGCAAGAAACCTTTTTGGTAGAAAATTTAATTTTCTACAAAAAAAGTCTCTTCATAAATTGTCGTCAATTCAACAATTTCTGAGATATCTTTCAGAAACTAAAATCGTAATTTTTCAATAAAAACTCATTTTGTCGATTTTTTCGT
The DNA here is from genome assembly GCA_963942555.1 of Aleiodes leptofemur. Taxonomy (NCBI): domain Eukaryota; kingdom Metazoa; phylum Arthropoda; class Insecta; order Hymenoptera; family Braconidae; genus Aleiodes; species Aleiodes leptofemur. Next base: position 5,829,854 of record OZ012609.1, read on the forward strand.
TCAAGTTAATGAATTAAACTGTAAATATAAATGACCTTTCAAATTAATTATTTTGTCGAGGTTAAATGGTGCAAATTTTTATTACACCATAATGTCGAGACAAGTGGGAATGAAAAGAGAAGAGATAAAAAAAAAAGCTACAAAAACTAGGATCGTGATAGAGACAAGTGACATGGAAAAAAAAGAAGTTTTTTAACCGTCAACGAGCAACTTTGAACTCGTTGTTGCGGGAGTGAAACAAAGTGACATAGAAAAAACATTTTGCCATAGAAGAAAATAATAAAACTAAAACCAACTAAAAAATTGTGCCTGCAATCAAAATACAGGGAGAGGGATGAGCAATGGGTATGGGGTGAATGAGATTTTGTATAAAGAACAGAGAGGTTCAGGTTAGAGAGACAAACATGACACTGTGTGTATGTATGTATGTGTATGTTGGGTTTGGTAAAATAAAATCAAAGCCACACGAGGGACTTACCCGCATGCAAATGGAAATAGTTCAGGAGTACCAAGCAAAAGTTGTTTAAATTGATTACTGAATTATTTATTGGCCCTGTTTCCACCATAGAAGCCCCGACATTTTGTGTCTGATGGAATAACATTTATGATGGAGAAAAGTAAATAAAATGTTGGATGTAGTAACAAAAAACTTTTATTTGAGGAAAAATGAGGGAAATTCGAATTTTTCGTGAGGACTCTCTAATTTTGCCGATGTTGGGCTCTGAAAACTTTAAATCGACAAATAAATCTAAACATTTGTATAATTCGAGGAGGCCAATAAAGTCAAAACTGCGAATTTTGAAAAAAAAATCAAAAATTTTCTTTAAGAAATTTCGAAAATCCTGAAAAATCTGAAATATTGGAATAAAACTAATTTTTGGAATGTATTGGCAAAGGAAGGTTGCTGGAGTTCAATTTTAGGTAATTTCAGAAGAAATTTCGAAAAATAATTGAAAAAAAAAAATAAAAAAAATTTAATCATTTCGAAAATTCTGAAAAATCTCGAATATTAAAATGAAACTGATTTTTTTTCTCGATGTCGCGTTCTAAACTCTCTGAAATGACAAATAATTCTGAATATTCGAATAATTAAAGGAGATCAATGAATTTCACTAGCTATTTCCCTTTCAATTTTCCTTTTCATTATGGTTTCAAATAATTACAATCAGTAAAATATTCCAATAAATTCTGCAATTCCAATTCGATTCAATGAATAACTTCCCCTGAATTGAATAAATTCACAATAAATATCTCTATACATAAAATTCTCATCAATATAAAATTATTCTCAATTTCCATCAACAATTGACTCATTCATTGACCAATTCTTCTCCAAAATTTAGTGACAATTGTATGTAAATTATAATTCCAAACAATCCTGTCTCATTTCATAAATATCTGAAAATAATAATGAACGATTGATTCTGTTTCACTAATGTATTTTCACATCAGATGAACGTAATTATCCACATGATAAATTCGTAATAATTGAAAATTTCATTTAAACGAAATTTTCAATAATTTCATAATTTTTATTCACGTAATAACACTTACGTGATTGAATAAATAATTTTCCACACTTTTCTCTCCACTTAAATATTATTGCATCGTTCGCTTTTCATTCATTAATTTCGATGAAGCAGATAAAATGATTACTAACGGTAATTTTGGATGAAAATTTAATGTCAAACTAATGTTCAATAACTGTGCAAAACCTACAATCGTTGTACATTAATCGATAATGATAATAATATTAATAATATTGGATGATAAAAGTAAAAAAGAAGAAAAAAAAACGAAAAAATTCAATTGTTCGTTGGGGAAAATAGGGAAAATCCCAATGGGCCATTGTAGCTGAGATTATCATAATTAATCATGGATAATAATTAGTCAGTGAATAATTTTATCAATAAAATCATTAATTCATGATATCCATTATATTTATAATAAAATTGAGGTAAACAATTGAAAAAAAAAATTCAATGGAATTATTGAATTTTTTTTTTATTCCTCCATAATTTCATCATGATTAATTTTCAATTTAATTTACTGAACAATTTTCAATACACGATAATTCACAATTGATATAGATGAATTTTGTGAATTTATTTGGTTCGAATTGGGGGAATAAACACAGTGTAAAATGATTCATAGAAATTTTACTGGTATTATGAATGAATTTTCAGGGATTTTGAATTATTAAAGTTTATACAGTATTTTGATTTTTTTTTATGAGTGAAACGTATGCTGTAAACTCAGGTTGATTAAACAATTCCATTCTTTTTAATTTGGTTTAATCAATTGGTTAAGGAATTGTCCTATAGATTTATGAAAAAATACATAAATGAATGCATTTCTATAATTTTTTTTCTGTTTATTTATGCTGCAGAACGTTTTTGGTTCGATTGTTCATTTTTGATTCATTGAGTTTTATCTTTTCATCAATCAATTGATCGATTAATTCATAGTAATTTGAGTGCTCTGTTGATCAGAATTTTCTAAAAATTTTGAAAGTTAATTTTTGGAATAGATTTTTCTAAATTTGATAATTTTTTTTTCCGATATTTTTTTCAGAATAATTTTGAAACTAATGGAGATACGCCCTTTCTGCTCACATCTTTTATTTCAACAAATTCCAAGAACTATTAACAAGGATCAGGGCAAAAAGGGCGTATCTCCATTAGATTTCAAGATATTTTAAGAAAAACAAAGGAAAAAAATTAGTACTGAGTTTTTTTTTCTAGAATATCTCGAAAACTTATGGAGATACGCCCTTTTCTAACTACAAACCTTTTTTTGTAGTTCATAAAATTCTCTGCAAATAAAAATTCTGACATAAAACGTGTATCTCCATTAGTCCCTGAGGTATTCTCAGAAAATCATGAGGAAAAAAAATCAATTTATTTCGTTGGTATTTTTCAATAAATTCTCATATGCATTACTCAGCATTCTATCAACTGCAATCTCAACTGCACAACTTCTCATTTCTTTGTTTACCAGTAAAAGAGAAAATAAAAATAATAAAAATATCAATATATAATGTAAATTTCAAAGTGGATGTCTTTTGCATTTCACTGAGATGAAAAAATGAATTCTCTGGAGATCGTGAAAACGTATATGAATGATAAAATTTACTTTATTGTTTCAAGTAGAAATGTGGAGTATAGAAAAGAGGGTCGCTTTTTTTCTTGTAAATGGGGAAAATAAAATGAAAAAAAAAAGGGAAAAAGAATGAGAAAAATGGCAATGAGGAAATGTCTTTCTCAGTTGAAATTGTCCGTTCATCATTCTGTAAATACTGGAAATATTGAAATGACAGCTGTACAATTTTTATACTCACAATATTCTATAAAATTTTGGTATCAAAATAAAAATGAAATACTGTAAGTTTTTAGTTTTGTAATGCAGATGAATAATAAGTGATTTTCTTTTATTGCCAACTCAGTTTTTATTCTGAGTGACTGAAGATTGAGAAATAATTTCAGGTTTTTTTGAAAATAACAAGTGTTTGAAGAAACAATTGCATTTTCAAGTTTAAAAAAAAATTGTATTTACACGAATTTGTCAAAAGTCTTTTTTTGTAGCTTATAAAATTCTCTACAAAAAAGGTATATATGTTAAATTCTCTGTACGAAATGATTTAAAATCAAGAAGATGAAATGAGCACATGAAAGAGATAAAAAGTCACACTTTCTTTAATTTATAAGTAAGGTTTTCTATCAATTTGTACCACTTTATAAAAGATGATTTATCTCAATACAAAAAACTAAATATATCCATTCGTGCAATTTAAAAATATGATCTATGTATTATTGCTGTGAATCAATTGGAATGACACATGTAATATCTATTCTTGAGCATTTTTACAGAATTATTTATATAACTGTACATATTATATGTACACTGTATATAATATGTACATATTCTGAAGAATTAACTCATTTATAAAAAAGTGTTAGAGAGGGAAAAAGCAACAAAGTAGAAATGTTGTTGCTATTGTTTCTATTGAACTACGTAAATGATGACCAGTATTTTAATTTGTAATTTTCAATTCATTAATTTTGAATTTTTGTATTACAGTTTCTAGAACCTGAGGAAGCTGGAATAAAACGAGCGAAACGTCATTCATTTGACAATTAATTAGTATTGTTAAATTAATCCTTCCAACATCCTATGATCCCTTCACATCAATAAGTCTCATAGTTTTGAAGGCATTAATTAAAAAAAAAACATACAAAAAAGGTTTCTCGACATTTTGAACTGAATAAAATTATCATTATTGTTTTAATTTTTCTCTCTATTATCTCTTTTCATCATTTAATTAATTATTTCCAGATTGAAATCCAGAAAATCAAAGCTTTCCCAGAGTAAATAACGTTTTAATAAAAAAAAACTGTGTGTTCATTATTTTCCCAACTGAATCATTCACTCTTTTCTGAATAACAGAATATAATTTGCATAAAATAGAGTCATAGAGATGAAAATCTGCTTCTGACGAAAGGAGACATTTATTAGTCTTATCAATTAATTAACTTAGACGACGATCTTGATGAAGTGATTTTCATGTCACGACAAATTACTTCAGGAAAAAAATTGTCACCTCACGCTCAATGAAATACAGAATTAATTATAGCATTTTTAAAAATTATTCTTCCCAATTAATTAAGAGAATGAAGTTTTCAAACAAATTTAACTGATTTTCTCAGTTTTTTTTAAATATTTCGGAAACTACGCGAGATAGAACAAATTTGCAAGAATCCTTTTGTTTGTCGGAAATTTTAAGAGTTACAAGAAGTAAAACGAGCATAAAATTGCTCTATCTCGCTTAGTTTCCGAGATATTCCCAAAAAAACTGATAATCAAATGAAATCGATTGTGTTCGGAAATTTCATGGTCATAATTAATTTTATAAATTGCAACATTCAACTATTCTCTAACTCCACAAACACTTAAAAAAACAGAAAATAACTTTAATTACAAAATAAAATAAAATTCGAGGACACACGTTTTTTTTTCAATTAAAATTTTGTAAAAGCTCTAATTGAGATTTGAGTGGAATGAAAAATTTCACTCAGTTTTTAATGAATGCAGTAATTCAATACACTGCAAATACTTCAAATAAATATTGAAAATAACGAACTATTCATAAATTCAATTAAAAATGTATAAATCCCATCAATCTCCAATGAAATTAAAAAAAAAAAACAATTTAATAAAAAACAGAGAAAAAAAATGAACTAAAATTTTTTTCACGTATAAAACATGAAATTTAATAAAACGCATTTTTCCCTCTAAAAATTTTCGTTATTCACGAGAAGTAAATAGCGATAAGTATAATTTCACGTGAGACGTAAAATGTCATATTTCCCTTGTGCAATGTCACTTAAAAAAAAAAAAAAAATACGAGGAAGCTTATCCCAGCGACACATCTCGTGCCCGTCAAGTCCTTTGCCAAAGCGAACCTCGAGAAAAAACAGGGATGAAAAAAAGAAAAAAAGGAAAAAAAAGAAGAGAGAAAAATCCAATAAGCCAAAGACATTGAAGAAAAGTCATTGTGCTTGTGGCTCACGGATATTTATAGATAACCGCCAAGATGTTAGATTACTTGAAACAACTCGTGACGTAATTTATTGATAGTAATAACTTGTAATTTGCATAGAGCTCGGTTCATTTGACGCTAGCGTTGGCTTTAATTTAAACAAGTCTTGTATTTTCTTGGGATGAAAATATTCAAATTTCATTCGTTATCTACTATGGCCCGAGGGAATTATTAATTTATCTATCCACTGAATAGACTGAAAAAATTATGAAAAAAAGGGGGGGATTTGCAGAATAAAGCGGAGAAAAAAAGGGATTTTTCGTACGTAAAAGAGTCGCCTATCCTATTTTCTTAACGGTTGAGGTAATTTTTTTTTCGCCAATGTGTTTTCTCTATCGCGCTTGTCTCCTTAACTCCACACCGCGATAGAAGAACTTTTTTGCCTCTTTTTTTTAGTTTTTTTCTCTTTTTTCGAAGCTGCGGAAATGCCGTGAAGTTATATGCCGGTGAATTTTCCCACAACGAATTTCACTATCCAAAGGCCCTGGAGGCTCTTTTCGACCTGCATATAACCATGTATATAGTCTCTCACTCTTTCTCACGATAGCGAGATTTTTAATTAAAAACCGCTGGTGATTGGAGGTCGGTTGATATGAAACTTTTCTGTGCGCGCAGTTTTTTTTTTTCATCGTTTTTTCTTTATTTTTTTTTTGTTCTTGTGCTTCGAGCTTTTCTTGGGTTCTCTGGGTTCTTTTAGGGATTGAATTTTTTATTTTTTTTTTCGCTTTTCGGTAAAATTACGGAGTTTAAGTTGAAAGTAAATATACGCGCGTGTTTTCGTAATTTTATTTTGTAAATTCCTTTGTAAATCTTTGAGAAAATCAATTATTCTGGTAACTTGATGGAGAATTCTGGAGCCCAATGGGGGAATATGTTTGAATAATTGAGGCGGGAAAATTTTGAGCGTGTGTGTGGAGAGAGTTCATTGGGGTACTCAATACGTGTTGTAAATTTTTGAGAGGGTTGAATGCACGTCTGCTTCGTTGGAGCCTCGAAAAAAGTGCGAATCGAAAAATTTATCGCAGATTTTTTTGCAAATATCTTTAAAATGAGTGAATTGAACAGGAGAAAAAATCAAAAAACCTTTTTTATAGAGAATTTTAAGGGCTACAAAAAAGCTCTTTGCATAGATTCCCTTAAATTCAATAGTTTCTGATATATTCTTAAAATCAACTTTAAAATTTTTTAAAATTTATTTCGAATGATGAAAATAAATAAATAAAAAAATGAAAAAAAATAAATATCTCTTATGATCATCAAAAAAATTCAATGAATTTCTCGCAATATCAATTTCCTCAAATTTTCCTGTATTTTTCATTCCCATATTTCGATACAAATCCTAAAAAATATGTACGTGATAAAACCGAGTAAAAATAGCGTACTGAAAATAGAAAATGGTGCTTGGGTATATAGTAGTGAAAATAGAAGCAACGGGTGTAAGATATAGGCGGTTGGGTCTTCGTCTACGACGTACCCAGAAACCATATAGTACGTTTGCAGAAACGAGCAAACGTTGAGGAGAAAAAGCGACTTGAGGAATAAACAGTAAGAAAGAAGAGAAGATGGAAAAAAAAACACAAGAAACGTTTTGGATGGAAAAAGTGCGAGGGTGTGTCGAGATGGAGGCGAACGTTAGGGAAAAGAAGAAGAAAAAAAAAAGGCAGTTGATTTAGAAGCACTAAACACTGATTCCGACTTAACTCTGAGATACAATGCTAGTGCAGAGCCATACAGACTAAACTTACCTTGTGAGGCTATGGTTTCGCGTTTCGCCGCCAATGTGTTTTCGTGAATCCTACGGTTGATGACTATCCCTAACTTTTCTGCAGCCATTTCACCTCCAACCGTCTTTAAAGCGAGAGAGAGAGAGAGAGAGAGAGAGAGAGAAAGAGAGGAGAGTTTCTAACGACTGAGGCGTGTCTCTGCCTATTTCTCTCTATTCCCGGGATTTCTTTAGTGCACTGGCTTAAATACAGTAGAATAGTCTCTGAGAGACGCGGAAGCTGATGACTTGTGCTGATTTTATCGGTTTCGTTGGAAAACAAGCGAAGCCCCACTACTTGTGCGTAATTTGAACATCTAACATTTAATATTCTGCCAATGCAATTGGCAGAAAGCTTCCGAATGAATTTTTTAATTTTAAATTTACAATCATCGATCTGTGCGTAGAATGGGGAAACCAAAATAGGCCTCATAGGGTTGAGCTCATCCCAAATATAATCAATTGAATAGTCTTGAAGATATAGCTTGCTTTTTCGGATATTTCCATGCTAATATCTATGAAACCACTGGACCGATTCCGCTCAGTTTCAATACCAAACTTTGTGCTCATCAGATGTATAACCTCACAAAATTTGAGGTCTCTAGCTTAATAATTTATCAAGTTATAGAGTTAAGTTTTATACTGGATAAACTAAAAATCTGAGCTCCCACCCCCCCTCCCCCCCCCCCCCCCCAGGGGTCAAAGATGCAGCTCATGAGCACGCATCTCCTCGTTGAGAGTGGACGCTGGAATTTCATTTTTCATCGAGAAAAGTCGAAAAAACAATATTTCGACATTTTCATTTTTCTTAAGAACTATCCGGCCGATTCAGCTAAAATTTTGGTGAGAGCTTGGGGCACGCATGGTGAGCATACGGTGAAATTTCCATTCTATTGATTTTTAGCGAAAAATATTTACTTATATAAAAAATATTGCACTAGTTTATTATGAATTTATTTACATTTTGTATCAATAATATTGTTTAATTTATTAATAAGCCAATAAATCGATTATTATTAATTGAAATGGATTATTAATACATAATATAGATAGTTTCATTAGAAACTTGACCATATTTTTCAAGTAAGGAAATATTTTTCGCTAAAAATCAATACAAATTTACTTTTGTCATATTATTAAGAATTTTGGATATGCGTTCTATTGAATATATGCATATTTTTATTCTCAAGTTACTAATAATGGGTTTTTAATACAAATAAATTAATTTTTTTACGTTGAAGAAAAAAACAAAGCGTAATTTTTAAAAGTTTGAAGTTTGAAGCTCGATATCTTTGAAATGGCTTGACTTACGCAAAATGTCAATCAGACCTTTTTTGTAGAGCATTTAATTTCCTAGAGAGACTAATTCGGTTTCACCTGTAAAGTAGTCATTTTTCTCTAAAAAGAAAAGTTTCCACTAAAACTGCGCTGTATCGCTCAGTTTTCGGGATAGTCAAATACTTTGAACCAATATTTTCATTAGTGAAAGTTAATTAAATGGCGAGAGGTAAAGGATTTTCAAAAAATTCTTCAAAGCGTTGGAACATTATGATCTTCCAATTAAATATGAGAAAAGAGAAGAGTAAGCGAGTTTAAGTGGGATTTCCCTTCAAAAGCAGTAATTCTAGAGATGTTTCCATCATAATTACTCGTTATTTTTCAATTCATCTCTTTCATCCATTTCACTACTCTCCCGTGAATTGGAAAGAGAAAAAATTAATAAAATTCGAATAAAAATAGGAAATTGATTTTAAAAAATCATCGTATAACGAACGAAGTATATTAATTCGATTCCCGTTAATATTTATAATAATCACAATTGAAATTCAAAACTACCCTCGAAACCTCGATTTTCCCATCACAAATATGCTTTCTCACCATTGCCCCTGAATATTATTTTTCCAACTACATTTACAAAGTAAACAGTAATGAATATCAATATAGCCAGAGGTGAAACGTGATTTCTGCATGAATTTATGATTTCAATCAATCAGTATTTGTGTAGTTCAACGATTTTTTAAAATTCATTCTATAGTGAAAATCGTTGCCAACAATTTGAAATAAAATACATGAAATAATCTGAAAGCAAGTCCAGAAGAGGATCGAATATTCTACAATTTATGTGTGACGTGACCTCGTATTCTCTTCCAGTTAAAATGAATTGGATATCTCAATGTAGAAGAAGTGAGAGTGTATAATTTTCTGCTATCAACATTACTGGATGATTACACTCTGTCTGCATCAATTAGTGTTGTAAAATGACGGTCATTTTGGAGATTGTCATAGGACGGATTTATGACAATCATGGGACGACAAGCGTTGCTTGGATCAGAATCATTGTCATAATCTTCAAATGTGCCAGATATCATCTCATTAGATGTAAAATGACTGTCAATTTTTTTTTTCGTCACTATTTTGTTATCTTCAATCTTAGTTTTTTAATTAAAATTATTCTGATATGATTCAGATATGAAAAAATTTAGACTAAAAATATGAATTAATATCACCAGTCACATACAGCTATATATCATATCGCCAACGTATAGCTATGCATCATATTGTCAAATATTTCTAAGAAAACTATATTACGAACATAAAATGTATGAATGTACATAATGAGCAGAATGAACAATATAGTTCAAATGTATTAAATAGAAAATAAATAGAAAAAAATAAAAAAAAGTGTTCCTTCTGCTCACAGTTTCGTCACAATTGGCAAGTGTAACTGACATTGCACATGACATATTGTTCAATAAATTAAGAACTGCAACATAACACAAATTGTGCATTATTCACAATTGGGTCATATGACAGAAACGATCAAAATTCAGTTTCGACCCCTGATGGTCACTGACATGTCATTATTTTTTTCCACATCACTAGTATGGATACATTGAAAATTGACTTTCAAAAGAAAATACACAACTATCGAGTATCAGACGCTCTGTGCAAATAATCATCTGCTTCTGCAAATATTGATAAATTGTGTAAAATGTACAAAAATGTGGGAAATGAGTTTCATAATTCATACATTTTAAAAGGTGTATTTTCCGCATCTCCAAAAAAATTCATAATTCCCACATGAAAAATCTCGAAAAATCTCCAAAACCTCGATTGAATTCTGTGAAAATTTTGAACCAATTAGCTGATGCTGCGGAAACCCCTACATGTGAATATCTGTTGCAATACATGAAAATTAGTTGAAACTCATATTATCGCATAAAGATGGAAATTAAATAATTAGATAAATCAATTGAATTAAAGAATTAAATTAATTGAATTAATTAAAATGCACAAGAAAATTAGTTATTTTTAGAAACTGATCCTTTAATATCATTTTCCTCATGCTCTTAGTCCATCTTACTGAATACAATGACATTCAACCCCTCTGAAAGACATCACATTAGCTGCAGAACTGACAATCCATCTCCATCCCATCAAATCAAAAGAAAAAATTCGCAGGAACAATGCATCATGCGAGAGGCATTAAAATTTTTCTCCCGATTTCATTACACTTCAAACATTCCATTCTCGCACTCACAAGTACAGAATTATGACACGTGTCGATGTTCCATCAGTATATTGAGCAATGGTATTCCAACAATGAACTCCTCTTGTGCTTCATGATACTACAAGCTTTCTACCCTGTGTCACCAGTAGATTAGCATAAATAAAGCTATCCAACCAGAATTCCATTAACTTTAGTGATACAGCCACGAGGGCTTTCGGGCAAAAAGATCCTGTCCTCTGAAGCGAGACCCTTCGTTGGATCCTTTGCCTTTCCCGAGCTTTCTGTATATTCAATGCTCTGTTACTCTTGAAGGGACGAATTTGTAGTGCTACGAGGAAATTCATCAGGGCTTTCTGGCTATTTGATCTGAGACTTTGAAGGCACTTGTTTTATTTTATAATTTTATCCTAAATTCTGACATTTCAGTCTATTTAAGTGAATTGAATCAACGATAATAATAAAAATAATAATAATAATTAGTAAAATCAAAAAATTTATCCCTTTTAAATTGAAACCCAATAATTCATCAAATTTGCGTTAAACCAAATGAGTCTTTTCTCTTTGCCATTGATTTCTTCAAAAATAGCAGGAGTTCACAGAATTTGATTTCATCGACCATGTATATACTAATCGCCTATAACACCTATATTCACACATTTTCATCATATAAATGTGTCTATAGATAATATATAATAAGGAATTAGTTTTTTTTTAAATAGCTTGGAAGTTGAAATACTTGAACGAATTTCGGATTTCCCTCCATTTAAGTTCAGCTGAAATTCTCATGAACGAACCCCTATATGACCGAAATTGCCGTTAAAGTGATGTCACAAAAATAATAAAAAGCAGAAGTCCATTTTTGAAGCTTATGAAATTCTGTACAAAACAGTTCTCCCAACATTTCTTCCTAAACCTCCACAATTCAAAGATATATTTACATTCTCCTCTACAATTTTCTAGATGAATTCATCCAGCCAGTGATATTCAGAAAAATCGTCTCTTGGAAAATCAGTAGCATGAAGTTTCTGACACTGACTCCCTCTCATTTTTTTCTCCACTGCTGTCATTGTACTTCAGTGAATGAAGCACGATGAGATGATCAAAGAGATTTTCCAGTTGAAAGAGAAGAGAAAGACACAGAGAGAGAGAGTGGACACAGCCTCTGCTGGTATTGCACTTATTGCTCCTGTCTTTACCAAACAGCAGCTAGCTCACACGACAGCTTGATCTCCCCAAAGCACATGGTATATAAAAGTAGCCTTTTATCTACAAAAAGTCACGGTTCAACGATCATCGGATTAATTTCCAGAAGATTGTTGAGTATGTGCATTGTACTTTCCCTTGTTTTTCCGTTAACACAAGTGCCTTTATTCCGTGCATTTAAGAGCTACACCATATGGCATTGAGCTCTTTTTATTTTCTCTCTCATGGTATTATGATATCAGTAAATTTTCTGTATTTCTACAAATGAAACTCTGAGTACAAAATGAAAATGAAAAGGTATAAATATTTCTTTGTACTGTTACTTTGTGATAATCAACATCAAAGCTTTGGACGTATCTTCAATGAAATGTTCTAGTTGTTTGTGGCTTGAAATTCTGGGTATTATTGTGTTACTCGGAGAGATGTATCATAGTTTGGTATAGCAGTATCGTACAACATGAAACAGTCTCATTCCAAGCAAACGCAATGCACCAACGCGTAGACAGAACTAATGAGGTCTACTGATGCTGAACTGGATTATTGGAGTTAGATGAGAACCTTGCTTACTGTCAGTTCAGAGATACAAAGCACAGAGGAGCTGATGAGATGTACAAATATTTGCATGACTAGGTGCTAATGGTCACTGGTCATCTGAATATTCTTTATTTTATTTAGGTTTTGGAGAGTTGATATCAGAAATATTTTGAATTTTCTTTGAATTTCAGGAGAATTTTTACTGCAGAAGAACGTTGAAAAATAAAGGGATTAGTTCTCAGGGAACATTATTGTCAAATAATGAATTTAATGAAGAAGTTGAATAGGATGATTTATTGTTTCCGAATGGAAGCTATGTAATCATCAGAATTTTCAATTGTATTTTTTTTGATAGAAGATACTTAAAATGATCTGAATAGAAAGAAAATTATATTTTTAGATCATGTCCGTGTGTGTGTGTGTGCATAAAAGTCTCAATTACAGCAAAACGGTTTTACAGAAAAATTTAATAGTTTGTAGAAAACTCCCTCTCGAAGAACTCTATTTTTTAAGCTTTATTTGAAGAGAATCCGATCGGTACTTTTTGAGATATTTCCATTTTTCGAAAATCAGTTTTTAATGAAATTTCTGGAAACTATTCAACTGATGTTATTTATACTCATATATTATCTCGAGATTTGTATCAGTTGGATGTCTGTCAATTTTGAGCTTATTGCATGATTAGTTCTCGAATTATTGCAGTTTTAATGGATTTTGCAAAATTTGCTATTTTGATGATAGTTTCAAAAAAATTGTATCACTTCCATTCGAAAGCATATTGCTAAAGTATTAGCAGAAAAAGCTATATCAGTTGGAAAACAATACTATTATCCACTTGTTTTTTGATCAAATCTATTTTTTCATCATTGATCTTTTTGAGAATATCGTGGAAACTCAGCGAGATAGGGCAATTTTTAAAAAAAAATTTTATTATCTCTTGAAAATCTCATCAAAAAAGGATTGAGGCAAAATTACACTATTTCGCTTATTTTCTGGGATATTCTATTGGGAATAATTAAAAAGATGAGTCGATTTGTTCATGTTTTCCTGAATTATTTTTGCGCACATTGAACTTTCGGATCAGATTTACTTCATGTATTAAATCTCACTCTTTACTTTTGTTTGTTGAGTCAAAAATTCACTGTAACAAATTTCATTGCGATTATTTCTAATAGAGTTTCATGAGAAGCAAATTTGGTAAGCAAATGTTGAGACAGTGGAAGACTTTGATCGATCTACTTTACTGCTTCTTGGCTCGGAAGAATAGGGTCTATTTGTTATTTGATGAAGGGAGTTTTAGTGGTGACCTGATAAAATTGCCCTCAAGTTAAAGTCTAGAATCTATAACACATTATGTCTGGGTACATATCTGAATTCATGGACATATGGATTCAGGACGCTGTTAAGTGGTTAATCCTTTCAGTCAATAATTCTCGAGCTAATGAAGGATACTGGACTTTTTTCATATCATTTGAAAGTGGAATTTTTCTGTTCTACTCAATTACTCATTCTTCCTCTTCATTTTCCATGGTTGACTGGGTTGAGTTGATTCAACATTTGCACAGTTTTTTTAATGGAGAATTACGGAAATCGTTTCAGCATGTCGATAAATACCGCAAATAGTCCAATTTATAGAGTCTTGAGTAGTGAATTTTTAGAGTTAATTTTTATCAATAAATTTCGGCAAATTAATGTCGAAATTTAGTCATGACCATCGAATTTTGAAGTATTGAAGCTTTTAATTTTTTTTCCATAAAAATTATTGTAATTTTTTTAGGGATTGATCATTTTGATACGATTTTCTAATAATTTTACACAATATTAAGACTAAATATGATAAATGGAGATCTTCAGGGGTTTTTATTTTGTATCTGCCTCTACTTTGAATGTAAAAATCCATCAATTGCACACGAAGTATAATTTACTTTGGCACATGAATATTTTCCATAACAGCTTGGCTTTGAATTCACAAATGCACAAATTCAAAACTATTCACTCCCACACTCACAGAGACAAGTATTGCACATATATTGGTGCATTTAGAATTCCTAACTTGTTCTAAAGTTATTTCCAACTAGTTCACGATATAATTTCAAAATGAATTCTCCAGATGAAGAGGAAGAGAGAAAGAGATATGGTATTATCTTGTTGGTGGTCATCTCATTTTCACAAAGACTCATCGAACTGTATTCACCAGTTGTTCTGTAGAATATTCACTCTGTGAAGCTCAATTGGTCGCTTCAACTTGAGTTTCAGTGAACAGCCGGGCAGCATCTATTACCAGTCAAATTGTCTCAGAAAATTGACAATTTAACCGGCAGAGTTTATCCCAGTTTAGTCATAAAATTGTGTTTTGTCTCTGATTTTAACGCTAGAATTGTCATCAAACGCGAGGGAATTAATTTTATTTGGAGAGGGATTCAAATTACTTTTGTTTCAATTGCAGCATTGGGAAAATCAATTTTCAGCTTTTCATTACTGAAATAATTGGGGGAAAGTTGAAATTTGGGGTTTAAAAAAATTAAAAGCAGTGGAAATTATGTGAAATAGTTGGGTGAGAATTTTTCTGAAGATTTCATCGAAAAACTGATGAAATTTCCATGAAAAACTTGTGTCGGGCATTTTTTTTAAGGAATTTTTCAACAATTTTTGTATTATTTTTGAAAAAAAAAAATGCAAAAAAAATTAATTCCATCACCAACTCGGTTTTTAACCGGAAATTTTTTCAGCTTTTCAATGAAATCATCAAAAAAATTCTACCTCAAACTGTTTTATTGTAATGCTCATTATATCTTTGACAATATCAAAATAAAATGAAAATTTTTTCAAATGTGCGAAAATTCATTCGACTGACAGTTATAATTATTATTATCACGTCATACAAATATTATACTCCACTAATTGTTAAACCTCAACAAACATTGAATACCATACACTTGCAATTAGAAACTGGCATTTCTAATTACTCCTTAATTATGAAACACACTCAGCACAACTTCTGGTATAACGTTATGGTTTTCGAGTTTCCATGTCACCTCTTCTACGCTTTCCTGGCTTTCGAAATATTCCCGTATATTCCATCTCACGCCTCTGTATTTCTCTCTCTCTCTCTCTTTTTTCTTTTTTCATTTTCTTTCAATTTGAAATTTAAAAATGTAAAAATTTAGTTTTTGTTACTATGTATAAACCATGTAAAGTTACTATGTAACATCTCCACACAATCTTTTTTCTATTATCTTGGCCTAATGGACTCTTAAGGGGTTAGACCACTGTAAACGCGTGAAAAACGGTGTTTTTTCAAGATTTTTTTTTGAGGGGTAGAAAAAGGTAACAAATGGATCACATTTTGTAGACTCATCGAACATAAATTTGACTTTACAAATCCGAAATTTCATAGCAAAATTCCAAAAAAAGGCGACATGACAGCCATTTGAAAATATAGATTTTGCAGTAATTGGCGAGCATTTGAATGAAAATGTTCAATTTTTGATTAAAAAAAACGTCATTTTTTCTTAATAAGAAAGGGGCAAATCAAAATTTCGAAAAAATCCCACGTACTTCGCTTCAAAATGTCATTTTGAAAATACTGTCAAAAATTCAACTCAAAAAAATGAAAATTGTTCGAGTTATGCTGCTCGCAGTTTTGAAAAAACGTGTTTCGAGATGAACGCGTCTAAAGTTTTGACTTGTGCTTTAAATACGAAGAAATGCCTGAAAATTTTTTCAAAATATCATTAGAAAGAATGGGTATCAAGGGATAAACTTTGTTTCTACACCTTCTCACGGGATCAAACTATTTCTCGAGCCATGAAAAAAAAATTGATTTTTTAAAAATTCTACAGTGGTCTAACCTCTCAAGTCCAAGACTGAATAAATTTATTTATCTATCTATATATCTCTCTTTTCACGACCATTACTAGAGAGTATAAGTCGAGGACAATATCCACCTGGCCGGTTGACTCTTCATGAGTCCTCCTATTTTTTTTCCTCTTTTTCACCACTGAAAATTTTTTCCTCCGCATATACCATTTTTCGCTTATTCTAATGAACGCACTACCCCGTAGTTTAAATAGGGCTGTGTTACCATTTTATATCATTTTATATTTAAAATTATTATGCCATTCTTTTCATTACTGCGGTAACGTAGAAAGGAAAAATGTTACGTTAAAGTGATAATTAAAATTTAATGACGCTCCTTTTTTTCTCCCTCAGAATTTTTAAATTTGAAATTGAAAAGGGAGTAAAATAGGAATCATAATAAAATAATGAGAAATGTTTTTTAAAATAATTCCCAGAAATTTAATTGTTTTAGTTAAAAATTTGGGGTCTGACATTTTCGAATTTCAAAATTTTCCCTCAAAATTTGTGGAAATATTAGAGATAAACACTTTTTGATGATTTCATTGAGAGGCTGAAGGAATTTTCGTCAGAAAATATACTTAAAAATTTATTATTCAACATTTTTTGGAAATTCGACTTTTTTGGGGGGAAATTGAGACTCTAATGCTCTACAAAATTGAAATTTTTTGATTTTTTCGCGTTTTTCTCCGATTCTATTGGTTTTAGCAACTTGATACCAAGCTTAAATGGGAGAGAAGATTATTCGTCATGAATTTGTGTGGTTTTTCCGGAGAATTAGCATTTTTTGAAGATGATATGATGAGAAACCCGATTTTTCATTTAAAAAAAAGCTGTAAATCACTCAAAAAACAATATCGAAAATTTTGAACTACAGAAAAAGATGGGAAAAGGATCTCACTCTTCATTTAAGATCATTTCCAGATCACTGCAACACATGAAACCAGATATATTTCCGAAGAAGTGAGAATTTTCAAAAATGCAAAGTGTTTGACTTTCCGTTGATGTCCAAAAAAGTATAATTTTCAAAAAATTGACATAAAAAAATAAAACAATTATGACTTGAGTTTCCCACAGATTTTTAATGGAATCGTTAAAAAACTTACACTTCAAACGATTTCATTGTGATCTCAACTTTCCCCCACTATCCCCTATTTAATCAAATAAACCTTTAAAAAATCAATTGTTAAAATCTTGAATTACTCTTATTTTATTCAGTACCTAAAAAAAAATTAAACTTCTAAGTGAAAAACTTTTCCATCAATAATTCGTGAAGTATCGAAGTTTAATAAACTCTCACCCTATCTTTTCCATCATAAAAATCCCCCCCCCCCTCCCCAAATAAATCCAATACAACGCCCTTATTCTCATTTATTTGAGAAAAAAAAAAATCTCCATTTCAACTTCTGTCAGCTTGAAAACAATAATTTAACAATGCTATTCTCTTATTCCATTGAGCATAAAGTGAAATTATAAAGAAGCGGATAAGCTATAAAAAGTTGTGAAAAAAAAAAAAAAAGAAAAGAATAATAACAATAGCAATAATAAAAATGTGAAATAATAAATCGACCGAGGATTATTTCTTTCAAATGCAGATTTCTAGACTCAACACAAAAGTGTAGAACTTTGTTACTTTTTTTTTTCTCCTCTTCTCTTTTTTTTTTTTTCTTTTCCATTGCCTGACTACGTCTTTCATTTTCCTGGGGATGAAGTGAGCTCCGCAGAACGGATTTTATTTTATTTCAGCGTTCAGTCGGCACTGAAAGAGGCAGAAAAAGGAAAAGAAAGGGGCAAAAAAAAAAAAAAAAGAGGAAAAGACACTGGGATAAAGAAGAAAAAAAAAGAAAATTGGTTAACCCAACGTTGGAGAGAGTAGCCATGGGAGGCTTGGACTCTCGTGTTTTCCCTGGGGCATCCTTTATTTCCACTTAAGGGCCATTCATATTTAAAGCTATATCCGGAAAAGTGTGATCACCTATCTCCATCTCACCTTCTCTCTTTTTTCCCTTTCTCTCAAACCATAAGGATTTACAGTCTAGCTACAGTCGTATGTAAAACAGTTTACTGAAGCATATACTACTGCATGCATTATGAAATTGAGTGCCTGTATGTTGATGCTATTGTGAATGGACTTTATGATTTTTTAGAGTTGGGTAATTTTTTTTTTCTGCTTTTTTTACGGGTTTATGAGCCTGCTATTCTTATTCAGGCAGTGGAAAATCTTAAATGCTATTTACATGGTAGTAAGAACGTTTTTACGTCTTTTTTTTTTTTTTTTTACTTCTGCGGTTGATTCTTGGGGGAAATGGGAGAGGAGAATCGTAATGAGGTATCACAAAAATTGTGAATATTATTTTTTAGTACTGAAGTTTTGCTGGGAGGCAGTTGTTCCGGGGGAATAAAATTATTCTGATGTGGAAAAGGATTTTTGGTGGGATTTAGAGAGGATTTGAGTTGATTTTATGATTAAAAAAAAAATTTTGTTGCGGATTATTTTGAAAAATATCTCGAAAATTATGGAGTTTAGGGGAATTTATAAAGAAATCTATTTTTTCAGAGCCAAAAATCTCCTACAAAAAAGATTTCTCGACATTTTCCCTTTAAATCTACTAATTCCGAAGATATCAATGAAAAAAAAAGGAATGAATCTCCAACCTGTTAAAATTCATAAATTTTCATGAACTCATTACTCTTAAAATTTTTCCAATATTCTCACCTCCAAATGAGAATAATCTCGACCTTCCAGTGTATTTCTCAAGAGCCCTGGAAGTATTCAATTATTTAATTTCCCACGAGTTTTTCATCTTAATTAAAAAGTAAAAAAGAAAAAAAAAAAAAACATTGAAAATAACAAAAGAAGAAAAAAGCTTCTGGGTGACATTTTTATTCACTAGAAATAAAAAATCTATGAAAGGCTGGAGGTTCTTTTCTGCATTGGCGTGAGTTTCGCCTTGGCTTACTTCCCACAATTCTGTATGGCAATTCCATTATCCCAGTGGGAGTTGGGTATGTGTTTCGTGGTGAATTACGAATTTTGATTAACAACTAGTTGGAAAATCCCAGAGTGAGTGAGTTAGTGAGTGTGAGAGAGATAGATAGATAGATAGATAAATTTATTATTGTTCAGAGAAGTTGAACAAAATACAGAGTTTTGTAACGTAAATGATACAATTAGGTTGTATAATATTAACAGCAGTTAATAATAATAGCTTAAAGAATTTGATTTAGCATGTAAAATATAATAGAGACAATTTCCGTGAGCACAAAGCACTTAGCCAAGTCAGGTTAACACACAAATAAGTGAAAAAATGAAAAATAAGAATGAAAAATAAAGAAAAATTAATTAATGCAAGCATTATTCAATTGCCAAGTCTTAAGCAGTTCCTTGAATAGGGCTAAAGAACTTGCCCCGCGGATATAAACTGGGAGTGCATTCCAGAGGAATGAGAGAGAAAGAGAGAAAGAGAGATATATATATAGAGAATAGGTTGAGGCTATTGGAGAGATGGAAGGGAAGTAGAAGGAGTCTGTATGGGATGAGGAGAAATGGGAATTCTGCCAGAGTTCATTTGGCCGATTGCATTTCGGAACTGTTGGGTCTGATGCAAAGCAAAGTGGACGTATCTTTCGGTTAATTCATTGAGGGTAAGGGGATATTTTTTTTTTATCGAAACTGGTAAATTCTTGGATTAAATTGGAGAAAGGTGACTGAAGAGGATTGGGGGGGGAGGAGAAAGCTCGTGGGGAAAAGTAGCTGGCAATGATCAGCAAGTTAACTGCAACCTTTGATCCTGAAATGATTGCTTGCCCAAGGCTATAACAAAGTGCCTCATGAGGCGTGTAAAATCTTGGGGTGAGATAAACGTTAGGGGTAGAATGGATTTATTGGATTTCAATTGGAATTCGAATTGTATGTGTATTGGAAAACGCTTGGGTGGAGAGTGTTGAAGATGGAATTATTCCGATGATTTCTGAGGAAATTTGAGATTTTAAAAGTTTGTCATCTTTGATTTTAAAAATTTTAGGGATTTTTAATGAACTTCTGTCGATTTTGATGCTTTTTCGTTTTTTATCATTAGAAATGTTAATTTTTTAATTTTATAATCAATTTTTGTTAATTAAGGAATAATAATAATGCCTTCATCTCATTTTGTGTAAAAAAAAATCAGCCATTCTATTTTTTTAATTATTGAGATATTATCATCAAATTTTAGTTTTATTTACCTTTTATTGTAATTTCGAGTTCGATTATGGATCAATTCGAGATGAGTCTGCAATGTTCGATTTTAATGCTCCGTATTTTCTACAATAGTCACCTCGATATAAATTTAAATTTGCAGATAATTGCGAAAAACTGAAAATGTTCAAAAAATAGTTTTAAAAAATTTCTATTCCTAAATGTTGGAAAAAAATTGAGTTTAACCCATATTTTTCGCCAAATAGGCTTCAATAAGGAAGCCTTCAGTACTATTTAGAGAAAAATATGTTTTTTTTTATTCAAAAAAATATGTTTACTACATTAAAAATTTTGTGTCCCAATATTTCTGCAATTTCTTCAGCACCACGAATCTTATCAACAAAGAAACTACTAGAAGCCTTTTACTGCGAACTCTTGCCTTTTTTTCTTATTAAACCAAAGGGATAATAAACAGGTGTAGAAAAAGAGAATTGACCTGGAAATTGTGAGAATGTACTTTAGAAAACATTTCGAATTGTTGCCAGTCTTATTGCTTGAAAACATTCACCAAATCAACTTTCTGTGTAAACGACCAATTTCATCAATTTCACAAACGACCATGATAGTAACATGGTACAGAAGATTGTCGAGAAACAGTTTTACGTGATTTTTTTTTTGTTATTTCTGCTTTCATTGCTTGTTTCACAATCATCTGATTGTAGATGTGTTTTTTTTTATCACTTCGTCTATTTCCTTCGATGTAAACCTGATTTTTTAATGCTTTGCGTAGTGAGGTGCATTAGACGAGGATGTTCGTTGACGTCAAAAGCAAAAAGAAATAAGAGAAATTCAATATTTTTTTTTATTAAATCTGATAATAAACCAAAATTTCACGGTTTCCCTCCAATATCACAGTATAATTCTTTCGAATGTTCACATTCTATCGTCCACTGGTATTTGGCTCGAGTGCAGAGTGGTCGGTATGCTCTATGTACACCAGGAAATTGAGATTTTCCGTGATAACTTGAACGAGTCAGCTGGTGTTCACCCTACGTCTTTTATTTCTCAACTGACTTTTTTTTTTTTTTTTCATTCATTACTTTTTTATTTCAACTTTCTCACGATATCGTACGATCTTGAAACTCCACGGCAAATTGAATGGCACACACGTATGAAACTCGTAAGATTTGAAATGTGTGTGTGTGTGTGTGGGTTAAAGCTGAATCATGCTGATAAATTTTTCAATCTTCGGAACAATAGGCTACTGCATTGGAATGTAGATTCATCATTGAAATAAAGCACAATTGCTGGTCTTTTTTCATTTTTTTTTCGTTAAATTGTATTTTACCGTTTGGTGCAGAGCTTTTCTGAGCGGATTGGACGAGGTCGGATGATTCTAATAATTGGGCATGCTTGAAAAATGGACTTTAAAGGTGATAAAATATATGCATAATGTCTATCATCATAAAAAAAACCACTCTGACCAGAAAAAATCGTAAAAAATGGCAAAATACTTCAACAAAGCTGTTGAAAGGAAAATCCTTAACTTTTACTGAAACTTCGTCTGATCTTCCCGAGGATTTTCATTGAATTTATGGGTGAAATTTCCATGCAAATTTCCTTTTTCTTTGAATTGTATTTTTTTTTTTCAGGATTCTTCTGATCGGATTGAACCAAGTCAGATGATTCTGATAATTTTCCGTGTCTAAAAAATGGACTTTGATGTTCTAACGGAATAAAAAATATGCACCATGTCCATTATCATCAACAAAGGCACTCTGACAGCAAAGAAAAAAGCGTAAAGAATAGCAGAACACTTCAACAAAGCTGTTTCAAGAAAAATCCTCAACTTCTGTTGAAACTTCGTCTGATCTTCACTAGGATATTCACTGGAATTTATGGGTAAAATTTCCTTACAAGAGGTCAATCTCACACTTCAAGCAGCATCGACCATGTGAATTTGAATTTTTCCATGCACAAGAGGTTACTTTTTCCTTGAGACAAGTAAAAAAATGAGTACTTTCCTGGTCTATCTATTACTACCTTAAGAACGCCTTCAAGATCCTTTTGCAAAGAGGCTACGTACACATTTTCTTAAAAAAAAAAAATTCAAGCTACCTCATTGTTCGCATATTTCACTTCTTATCTGAGCACGTTGGACACATATACATGACAGAGATTTTGAAATTCACTGGAGTTACATTGTATCTTTTTCTAGGTATATAGATACTGTTTTATGATTAGCTGCATAGAAAGAACGTGCTGAAGATATTCCTCCGTTAAACCACGTAGATTCGTGTGTCACAGTCTCCAGGGAATATGAATGAACAAGCAAAAAAAAAGGCAAGCTTAAAGGATAATCTGAAAATACTATGAAGGCACCAGTTATCGGACAGTTAAGGAAATGGCACTAGTATCCGGACAGTGAGAATTAAATTATTAAAATGATGAAAGATTTTACTCAAGTGAATCGAACAATTCAGTTGATTTTCATGATGACACGTCAATTCATCATTTTACATTTATTCCCCAATATTCATCCCTTCAACTTTTCATCTCGAGAAAATTCATACCTTGACTTTTAATCCCGAACAATTTCATCCATTTACCATATCCTGAACGATTGTAATATATTTGCCGAAGCGAGAAGATTATTTAGATCTAAAACTTTTGCAACTAATAATACGGTAGAGTCAAATCTAGCTGTAATGAATGCGTCCTCGAAATCGTCAATTCTAGCCTTACACACTTTCTTAACCCACATACACAAAAAATGGAATCATGCTTGAATAATCCGCCGTAATTCTCTCCTCTCGCCCAGACTACATTATATTAACGTACTTAGCCCTTACACATTACTATTGAAAATTTATAAGAAAGAAAAAAAAATCGGAAAAAAAAAAAGGTTGAGAGAAGTGTAGGTTAATGAAATGAAATCAATATAAGAATAAAATAAGAGAGAGATAATAGTCAATAAGGAAAAATCATGTAATATTATGAAACTGTATTGTCGGTTCGAACCCTCATTTGTAAAAGATTTTGTATAATCTAAACAAATTAAATAAATATATATAATATATTTAAAAAAAAAAAAAAAAAATTCATCCATTTCATTTTTCATACTTATTTGAATTTTATTGCTCTTATTGAGGACATCATTCATATCGATGATGGATAGAGATGTGTTCTGTTGATAAATTGTCGGCTGTTCATGAGTAATTATGATGATAAAAATGACCATTTGAATTTCAAAACAAAAAAAAATTGAGGAATTATTTGCTGGGCCTGTGTTATTATTTGAGCCTCAGCTTAGTTGCTCATGAGCCATTGTGATATGTGTTGTTTATCGTTTTAGAAATTGCTTTAAAATTATTGAAAAGTCAACGTGATAGCTTGCTGCTTATAAGACATGGTCATATTCATATTCATTCTATTAATCGAGAAAGTAAAGAAACAGTTACGTGAAGGTGTATTCAATATCAAAAAACATTCTTGTCCTGCACGAATTCAAATTGATTTGATATGTAACATCGAAAATAATTGTGAAATAAACACCGAATATAGAATTGTAAAATTAAAATTTCACTGATATAGATCATCAGTATGGATTGCATCGAGATGAATTACATTGGGATGAGTTGTCGGGCATTCGATTTTTATTTTGACACTTTGCAAATATTGAATGTTTGCATATCTTGCCGATACGTCCGTAATACTGGGCTATGTCCGGTAATTGGGTCCACCATAGTAGTTGTGATCAGTTTTGGACAGAATTTGCCTAGTTACATTATTCCTTCATTTCCATTCATTTTCCCATTCCTTCCGTTTTATTTCCTTCAATAATTCTCACCTCTCTTCACTTTCCTCAATTTTTTCTTTCCGCATGTCTGATCCATCAGGCAATGACACTGTAGGTAAGAGTTTGAGAGAATCGGAGGTATTTCATTCTACTGTCTCTTCTTCTGTACGTGGAGACTTTTTCAAGAGAAATGAGGAGACGTAAAAATGGAAAGAAGAGAAAAGAATTGGATATCTGTGTCGATCGAAGAGAATGAAAGAGGCGTTCGACTAGGCACTTTCACAGAAACCGATTGCACATTGGCTTGTGTCTCGTGTGGAATAAAAAGAAATAGGGGTATATCTTGGACGATGAAATGTGACGGTGTGATATCGGATTTTCTCAGTACAAAGGATGATGTATTATTTTCCTTTTTCATTTTATGCTCTTTTCTTTTCTTTTCGCTTTATGAAGAACATTTTTGTTTGAACAAAAAAATTAGGTTTCTTTTGCAATTTCATATTTTCCAGGATTTTCTCAGGATTTTTCCAAATTGAACACCGGCGACCTTTTCTTGCCTCATGATCTATGAGAAATCAGTTTTTTTTTTCAATTACAGATTTTCCGGGATCTTCCAAATTTTTCCAGGATTTTCCCAAATTGAGTTCTGGGAACATTCCTTCGCTCCACAATATCTGAAAGTCGGGTTTCTTTTACAATTTGAGATTTTTCGCAATTTTTCAGACTTTGCCGAGCTTTTCTCGAATTGAGATTTTCGGGATTTTCCAGAATTTCTCCAAATTTAACTCCAGCAACCTTTCTTTGCCCTATGATATACGAAAAATCTCTTTTTTTTTAACAGTGATTTTCCGGAATTTTCTCAATTTTTCCTGGATTTTCCGAAATTGAACTTCGGTGACCTCTCTTTGCCCCACTATATCTGAAAAATCGGGTTTCTTTTCCATTTTAACATTTTTAGAAATCAAAATTTTCCAGCATTTTCCAGGAATTTCCCAAATTGAATTCCAGCAACCTTTCTTAGCCTCATGCCATCTAAAATAATCATGTTTTTCTCTCAATTCGAGATTTTGCAGGATTTTCCAGAACTTCCCAAGATTTTCCGGAAAAAATTCCGACTTTTCGGAATGACTATCTCTTCTGTCACTGAATTATCCGACTAAAATTTTTCAAGAGCATCTCAACGAGAATTGAATCCAAATAATTCACTGTCATTGACAGCAGAGAAGTTTTATTATTCTGCATTAAATATCAGACTAGTGAATTCTCAAGATTTTAATCGGATTTCAACTCTCTCTTTATATCAGTGAGAGTAAAATATCGCCTTCGCCATTCATCACACAATCGACTGATAACGATTCATAATTTCTCTTCTCTCTTTCTTGATTCTTCTTCTTTACTCCCCCCTCCCCCCTCTTCGAACTGAGAGACATTTTTTTTTCTCCAATTGTTCGTCAGTCACTACCTCTTCTCTGGACCATTTCTCTTTTTCCACTCACTATCTTCCTCAGGCTTCTTCGTAAAAGTTTCGTTGAGAATTTCAAGTTTTGGGAGAAAAAAAAAAAGAATTATCCTCATTGTCTGATGCATCTCAGTCTTCATTTCTTTTTTTTTTTCCACATCCAGACTCGACGAAATACCAGTGTACCATGAAGAAAGATAAATTGTCGAAATACTTTTTCACACAAAATGTATTACTATTTCACATTTATACACGTATTGTCGAATAAATGAGAAGTTAAGGCTTTTTTTTCACACTATCTATATTTTTCCACGACACATGACTATTTTTCACAGACTACTTTCCTTGATGCAGTTTTCTACTGACCAGTGTTTGAAAACTTCAGCAGTTTAACTGAAGAGAAAAGCTATTTTTGATGTCAGATGGATCTTGGGGATAGTTTGAGAAATGTATCAAAAGTTAGTTGTCTGTGAAGTTGGAAATTTGCCTGGAAATTGTTTCGCCAAGTTTTCAATATTCGTGGAATTTGTCGTATCAATTGTTGATGAGAAATTCACAGACATCAGACGTGATTCTTCACTTGAATACAATTTGTGCCTTTTATTTTCTTGGAATTATTGGAAAATTTAATTTTTATTCGATTTTGAGAAATAATGAAAGAAAGAATATTTGTGCAGTCGGAAACTAAGCGAGATAGCGAAATTTTTGAAGATACCTTTTTTGTAGCTCTGACTTCCCTCTACAAAAAAGGTCTCTATAAAAATTTCGCTACCCTGCTTAGTTTTCGAGATCACTTTAAAGAATAAAGAGCGAAAAAGGGTCATTCCCAAAAATCGATTTTAAAATAAATTTTACCTGCAGCCAAGAATTAAAATAAAAAATTCCGTATGCAAATGTATCCTTCAATTTTTCATTGAATTACCGAGATTGTTCATTGAGTTGAAAGTTTGACCGATAAATTCTTCCTGAACGTGAACACCAGCATCAAAAGTCAAAAAGTGCCTCCAAACAATGGAAATACTCTTCATAATTCCGTTGAACCAACTTTTTTTTGTCCATTGAAAAAAAAAAAAAGTAGGAAAAAAAACCGATGACCCACTTCATGGTTGAGGTGAATTTTTACGAGAATATAATTCTCAAAGTTTCATTTTTATTTTTTCATGAAGTTCTGGAAAAATCTTTTTTCTTCATTTCTTTGACATACATACGAAAATATGATACAGAGAGTAAGTCTGCCCCAGCGAGCCATGAAAGCTAGTTGTTATTTTTCCCTTTTTCCTTTATTCTGAATCCAAAAAGAAAAGGAGGAGAAAGAAAAAAATGGAAAATAAGGAGATACGAGACTCGATGTGAAGTTAAGAGTAAGAGAAAAGATTCTCCTCGACTCTATTCTTATTTCTCTCTCTCTCTCTCTCTCCCTCTTTCTTTTACGATTTTCCCATCTCTTTCTCTTACACTTTTTCTCTTTTTTTTCCCTCCATTCTTCTCCATCCTCTTTTTTCCTCCTCTTAAGATATAATTCTGCCTGAGTTTTTTTTCTCGGGGTCAACTGTATCCCCCAGGGCACTCTACGATACGACAATGGACCGCGAAGTAGCCTGATACGTTGAAGGAAAATAGAAGAATAATAAAACAAAGAAAAATACTCAAGTTGAAAAATAAAATGGAGTGAAAATGTTGAGTGTGAGATAAAAAGAAAGAAAAAAAGGAAAAATATTACAAATGAAATTGTAATAAGAGTCAGCGAAATTCAGTGAAAATCATAATCTAAGAGGTTATATATCCTTTCATTTTTTATTACTTCTTCTCTCGTCCTCCACTTTCATCTGTTCATCTTCATGCTATTCCACCGTTGAATGCATTCGACTTACGTTTTTTTCGTTCTTTCTTTTCTTTATCCTTGAGAGTGAACAGAGAAGAATTCAAGCCACGTAGTCACTCACGTGATACTCATTTATTTGGTTAAGATGCACTATGATCTTATCCATGGTGATATTTTCTCGAGACTAAGGAAAATGAAGGAGACAGCTTTGAAAAAATTATTTCACATACTTTCTCATTCGATGGAAGTCATAATTTTCTTTATTCTCTATTCTTCATTCGTTTGAGAAAATCAAATGCATTCGCAGAACCAAATGATCTACTTTTTTTTTTCTAAGTTACCATGAATATTCTAATTATTCTGATTTCGTGACATTTCACCAGTATTAAAACGATGTTCACGATAATTAATTGTTGAATAATATTATAAATATCCGATTTTGTTCCGAATTTGACTCGCGCTGTCCCAGCATCTAGGACTGGGATTGGAGGATGCTCGGATTTTAAATACCAAAATGGCCGCCATTAAAGTTTTCATGTAATTAATTGGATTAATCGTCGCTATTTGTCCGGTAACAGGCATTTTTCATGATTTGAAGAATTAATAAATGTTCTGACGAACAAGAATATATATAGTTATATAAGGGAAAAATAGATCTGTGACCATGAATAGTTGCAGTAAAACTGAAACTGAATCTCGTTTATAGAGTTCTAATGTTAATTTAATTTTTTTCAAAAATTATTTTTGGCTTAATTTGTCCGGTAACATGGTGTAAAGTAAATTTTCGAAAAATCTCCTCATGCTATTCTATCGAAAGTGACCAAAATTGAAAATGATGAATGGGTTATCGCATCTACTTGGATACCCTTAAGGAGGTCCAATCGGCAGATGATTCAAATGAACCCAAAATTTGACAAATTCAATTTAAATGTTGATGAAAACTGATATAATCGAAAAATGAATTGTTGACAAGGCACTTATCATTGAAATGAAAAATATAATTCGAAAAAAAGTTTTCTTCATTTCTTTTTCTGCAAATAATTTTTTTTTTCTTAATAAACAATATGCACATGTAAAAAATTCAAAAAATTATGAGTGCAAATTTTTTAAACATTTTTCAATCATAATTTATTCGTTCAAAAAATCCAGAAAATTGATAGATATGTGCTAATTTCATCATTGTGCCTAGACCCCCTTAATTTTTTGATAAATCACAGTTCTCATTTGATCTCTTCTTAATGAAAAAAAAAAAATAATGTTACTAATTGAAGGAACGTGATCGTAGCATAATCCAAAGAACGATGATGAAGCTGCGAGAAAAATAAATATAAATCTTTTCATATTATTTTTCGTCTCTCACTTCCTCTTATTTTCAGAGAGAAATAACCTTCTCTAACCTGAGGGCATAACCTCTGAGACGCAGGAAAACGTGATGGGCAGAGAGGGATTCTCACTGGTTTTACTTCAAGGAAAAGCTCTAGTTCACGAGAAACGAGAGATAATGAAGATGTGAAAGCAACCTTAACTAACGGAATAAAAAATATCATTAGTCTTCACTTTTTCTCTCATCCTCCTCGTTTCATTATTCAACTTTTACAATACAGCTGTGAGGCTGTCGAGATGAATTTGGATTTACTCTTGCACTTGCGTGAAAAATGGAGAAACAAACTTCCATGGAAGAAATAAATATTAACAATATGAACAAAAAAATTTATGGTACAATACATTGCAAATATACAATAATATATATTTCATACATTTCATTCACAAAAAAAAAATATATAATTTGATTATAGAAATTTTAGGGATCGAATTATTTGAATTCAGAATTATATGAATTGTTAGTGTCACATTGCAACATGTAGCCTCAGAATTAAAACGGCGTACACAGAGAAAACTATTTTCTTAATTTAAGAATTCGCAGTCACTTAATTTAAGAATGTGCAGGTTACTTAAATCAAGTGACTTTTCTCACTTAAATTAAGTGACTTTTTCTTTCTTAAATTAAGTGACTGCACATTCTTAAATTAAGAAAAGATTTTTCTCTGTTTAAGTGTCAAAATCACGAAATTCTGGTGTGAAAGGGGCGTATGCCCACTTATCACTCTAAAATGTTTTTTATAGTCTCTGGAACATTATTTGGGTAATTGAAAGTTAAAATAACAAAATGGCGTAACTATCAACCCCAAAATGAAAGGGATGTATCTCCACACTTATGCCCCTTTGTTATTTTCTTTTTGAACGCTATATAATTATAAATGTTGAAGTGAAAAGGACGTATCTCTGCACTTACGCCCCTTTATTTTCATAATTTTTTCATCTCATGAAAGTAGTTGGAGTTATGCCCTTTTGTTTTTGCGATTTTCATCTAAATTATGGCATTTACGCCTCTTTGTTTTAAAACTTTTTTCATTGGATTATTTTTCCGGACTTACACCTCTTTGTTATTAGTATTTTTCCAATGATTAGGAAATATTCAATAAAAAAAAAGAAAAACAAAAAGGCGTATCTCCGGTCCTTACGCTCGTTTGTTATTAGTGGGTGGTACTTACGCCTATATGTTTTTAATTTTGGTTTTTTTACCAATATTACGTAAAAAGCCTTGGGAAGCCTATTGGAGCCATAATGGTGGAGATACGCCTTTTTGTTATTTTGAGGGAAAAAAATCGGAAAAATGGCACTTACGCCCCTTTCACTCTAAGGCGACGTATTTTCCGATATTGTTGATAGATATATCTTCCATGAGAATGAGGATGATCGAGAATTTTGCGAGTAAAAATTTTCCACTAAATTCACGCATCACTGCCATCTCCAATTACCAGGATGATAAATTGAAGGATACAAATATCAATGACTTTCTGCTATTTTATTAAGTAATTGGATGTACAACAGTGTTGAGATGCTTCAGGCACAATTTCAGAAACTCATTGGACTAACGATGATACGACAAGTTTTGAGTCTTCTCAGCCACTATGAAAGCTCAACAATGCTCCAAGCAGTGTATCCAATGAGGTACATCATCTCACGACTTGGCACTTTTGTCACACAGAATAGCTCCTCTCACACTCTCCCTCTTCACTTCGGCCATTTTGTCTGGTGTGAACTGTACGTGAGATTTTCCAACACACAAACTAAAAACTTTCAATGTACCACGAAGACCCATACACTATTCTTGGTGAAGAAAATTATTTCTAAGTGGGTGAAGAGAAATTCTTGGAGTTCTTAGGATTCTGGAGATTCTTTGAGAGTCTAGGTTTTTTTTTTTTTAGGGGTGTGAATATTCGAATGATGAGATTTAATATTAATGTTCTGAATAATATTATTCAATTTAGTAGTGAGACAGGATAAGTTGATTTTTTTCGTCCAATTTTTTCGAAAAATATGTCGGAAACTAATGGAGTTACGCCCTTTTCATCCAACTCCTTTTTTGTAGCTCTTGAAATTTTTTACATAAATGGATCGAGATGAAAAGAGGAAAATATACCTCCAATATTCACTGAGAAATGAAAGAAGAGAATTAACTAGTGGAAAGGAGAATTTTTTGATGATTTTTGGAGAATATTTTGGTAATTAATGGAGATACGCCCTTAGCGTTCTGATCCATTCATTTATCGTCCAATTTTAATCGAATATTTCAGATTCTAAGAGAGATACGTCCTTCTTGCCCTTATCTTCTTTTGTAGCTTTTCAAATTCTCTACGAAAATGAATGATGACTACAAGAGCGTATCTCCATTAGTTGTCGTCATATACTGTGAAAAAAAAATAATTTTAGTAGTGGAGGTATGAAATTTTAGTTGTTAATTTTCTGCAAATTACTCGAAAAATGATGGACATACGCCCTTTCCATCCTCAGCTATCTCTCGAGAGACTTTGAAGAGCATCAAGGATGGATGAAGGCGAAACCGCTTCATCTCGCTTATTTTCCAAGATATTCTTAAGAAACTAATTACAAAATTGTTGAAAAATCACTTCGTGGCTGAGGCGAATTTTTACAAGTCCATATATATACTATATATAGTACTTCTTCACTCCTGAGTTTTCTCAGTAATTTTTCTGAGAATATCTCGGAAACTAAGTGAGATAGAGCGATTTTGCCCTGATCCTATTCTACAGCTCTTAAAATTCTCACTAAAAAGAAGCAGAGTGAAAAGGGCATATGTCCATTAAATTTCGAGATATTCTCAAAAGATTGATGAAAAAAGCGACTTATCTCGTTCTACCACTTCACTACTCAATTCAATCGGAAAATATTATTTACACACCCCTTAATTTTTTATTTTTCTCAGTTGATTTTATCAGAATCACTTTGACAGAAATAACTGTGTTTCATGAAGTTTCACGAGTGCTGAAAGGGTAGTGAGATGCTTGACTAATTGAGTCTCTATGAAATTGGAAGATCGATTTCCAAGGTTGGTTCTTAGCCGAGAGTTGTGAAGTTTTCGGGCTAAAATTGAATCTTGTGGATGAGATAAGGAAACTTTGATTATTCGAATAATGAACGTCCAATGGGATCAAATAGAGATGATTCTCCGAGATGGTGTATATAACGTTGTCTCGTTGAAGTTCAGGCAATTATCAACATAATTGTCGAATTTTTGTGCAGTTCCTTCTCGTAGCTAGGAAATATTGAAAAAAAAAACAAGAATTACCGGATACCTGAGTGCTCCACGTATTTAGTCATTCATGTGGTTTCAGGCAGTATATCATGGATAATTATACCCTAACGTGCTCTGATATTATGCACTAAGGTGGCTTGTTAATGTGATAGAGACTGGTTTATACTCTAGCGTCAAGTAAGGTGCTATTATGAGCGGTAACAGTAACCATCACTTTATTTCACTCGTATTCTCATGAACTGGATAATTGGCAACACGATGTTGTGGTGTTGCTGTCAACAGACATTATTAAATTATTATATAAAACAAAGAGGCAGTGGATAAAATATTGAGCGATAAAGATTTTTCTTGATGAATATAAGAAAATATGCATATAATGCTATGTATTGCATAGAAAAATTCAATATTGCTTAAGAATCTCAACATTCAAGATTATATTGTCACTTTTTAAAATTTATTTTGTAAATTTTTCTTCAAACGTAAATTTTGAGGAATTAGGATTTTTCTTTGTAGTGAAGGCATTCACGGAAAATCATGAAAAAAATTCGATAATGATGTAAGCATGATAAAGTATTTCCATGATTTTTTTCAGATTTTTTCGTTGAGTCGTTCACTTGATTAAAAATTGTAGTTCCATTTGTACCTTCGAAATTGCGGAATTTCGTGAATTTCGCAGAAACCAATTTGCATTTCGTGAAAGGTATGAGCTTGAGCGATACAATCCTATAACACTAAAAACTAACGGATTGTTGGTATATATATGTGTATATATGTCTATGTGTTTTCGTAATTTCAATGAAAAGAGAGAACGAGGAAAATGAGAGAATTGGGAGATTCCGGGAGCTGTAGGACAAAGGTTGAAAGGCTTGGATGAAAATAGTACGTGGATATGTCGATAGAATTGCCAGTTCTGCCAACTCTACGGGAAGCAATCATGGCAACGTTGGAGTTTCCAACATTTATCAAATTGTTTACCTGCGGATTCATTAAAAGATTTTAATGACGTTATAGAATTGTAAATTGAATAGTTTTTATTTTTTCAGTTTATGTTATTACTAGAGAATTATGGACTTCAACCAGACCAATATTCATGCATGTTTCCATGTGTCATTATTTTTTTAAATTAAAAAGAAAATATTTATTTTTGAATCATAAATGATTGTTTCTGGTAATGGGGAGAAATATAACATATTATGCACGATATTTTCATACAAAAACACTCA
This sequence comes from Aleiodes leptofemur, assembly GCA_963942555.1. NCBI lineage: Eukaryota > Metazoa > Arthropoda > Insecta > Hymenoptera > Braconidae > Aleiodes > Aleiodes leptofemur. The sequence continues at coordinate 5,863,419 of OZ012609.1, forward strand.
TTTTTTTGTTCATCTGCGTTTAAGTAATTAAACATCAATTGTACCCCGAGAGAATAGCTCTGATTTTGTCGTGATTACATGTGAATTTATTTCTCATTTCTCATAAAAATCTCATGAAAAATCGAACATGATTTTGACAGAGTTTTGATTTTACCGACCGTGTATAGATTATTTTTATTATTTTAAGGTTATGAGCTTCGAAACTCATCCGAGATCGAATCCGAACACCTCCAATTTTTTTCCGGAAACTTGTGCACTTCAATTAATTCAATTAATTTAATTCTTTAATTTAATTGATTTATTTAATAATTTAATTTTCATCTTTACGCGATAATATGAGATTTCAACTACTATAACCTGAATAGGCTAGAAGTTTAAATACTCAAGCACTTTGAGCCTTTTCTCTATTTAAGTTCAGATGAATTTATCATGAACGAACGCCTATATATGACCGAAATTGTCGCAAAAAGTGATGTCACGAAATAATAAGAACATGATTTTTCTCTATTTCGAAATAGGTATCACCATAATAGAGTATTTAATAGAAATCTCACTTAAAGAATCAAATCCTGTATTATTCAAAACTCATGCAAAATTGGTCTCTCTAACAGACATGCATTACCCACAGGCAATATTCTGTTTTTTTGAATATCCCACGCAACTCCTGGATTTCCGATCAACTAATCAAATTTAAACGCAACAACATTTCAATATCGATTATCCAAATTGGCCGAAAATTTGCAATAGTCGAGTTTTTTTAGTCTCATCATTTTGATGAGTTCAGTCGTTAAATACGCTAATCTAAGGTGTCAAAACGCGACGGTAAATAATATAAAAAATAAAAAATTTTGATGAGTGATGTTAGCACATGCGCATGAAGCATCACTTGCATCATTTGAAATTGAAGAAAAAAAAACCTGAAACAATACCGAAATTACAGAAACCGTGTATCGGTTTTACCACTTTTTTAATTTTATGTTTTGATCTTATTAAAAGGTAAATTCGAAAGAAGATTCGGCGAATAGACGTTTGTTATAACTTTGATATTGCTTAAGGATGATTCAGAAGTATAATTTGAAGAAAAAGTTGAATCTTTGTATTAAATCGTTAATAAGAATATATACAAGATGAAATTCTCAAATTTGATTCAGTGAATCTGTAAAGAATGTAATGCGCAATAAAATAAGTTCTAGAAACAAAAAATTAATTGAAAATTGAAAAAAATTAATTATTTTTTACATTTCTTCAAATTTTTCAAGATTTAAAGGAATGCAAAAAATAATGAAAATTTTTCAATTTTCAATTAATTTTTTATTTTTAGGGCTTATTTTATTCCCCATTACATTCTTCACAAATTCATTGAATCAGATTTGAGAATTTCATCTTATATAAATTGCTATTAACGATTTAATACAAAAATTTAACTTTTTTCCCGATTGTATCTTCCAGTCATCCTTAAAGTTACATTTTTAAATTTGTAAACATCCAACTAGCGCTTGATGCGCATACGCTTTTATTTCTCATAAAAATGATGAAAGCAATGAATCCGACTAATGTATTTCTTTAGAGAGGATTTTTTTTCATTCGAATTTCTCTGCATTAAAGTGTTTTTTCAATGATTTGATCATGTAATAGTGGTAACCAAATTAATTATTGAATATTCACAATATTTTCATGTTTATCTCCATCAGCACACAACATTATTTATTCTCATTTGCTCTAGGCAGTTCAATATTTGGATTCCCTATTGCTGAAAGAAGTGAATCGTTTTTGGTTAATTATTGATTAATCAAACATTTGGGCAAACCACCAACACTCTGTGATCATGAAAATGATTGTTTGCTAGAAAATTTCGAATTAGACATTCTTTCTAATTTTAAATACTTTTCAGCAACTGTTGACTAGTTTAATCATTATTTCGTAATCATTTGAATTAGCTACTATACACGAAAATTCTAATGGATGATATTTGATGTTGTTGAACTTCCTTCCTCATTAAACGTGTACAAAACTACTTTGGGCATTAAGCCAATGGAAGTGCAGACGAATTTCCACCTGATAATACAATTTAAACATAATGTTCGTTAGATTAGTGAGAACCTGTTGAGCTCAAATGGATTCTGAAATTCCTTAAATTCGGATGTGCGTGAATTTTCAATGGACTGTGAGTAATTAGAATGTGTATTGTAGTCTTGGATAATAATAATGATGCATCATGTAGAATTAATTAATATTGTATTATGTTAATGCAGGATAGAATGTTGAGGAGAGAATACGTGGAAGGAAGTTATTATTTCATCTCGGAAAAAGACGAAGAGGATATTTACAATCTTTGCAGTACTTGAATTTTTATTTTCATCTATAATTCCAAAAAATTGAATTTCTCAAAAATTCAAAAAAATCAATTCTAACACATGAATTTATCCAAAAATTTCCTCAGCTTTCCAATGCAATAATTGAAAATATTTCATTATCCTACATGAATCACTATTTTATATGACTTATCCTTATTATTACATATTCTAGAATTTTTAATTGCACTTTCAATTGATTATCGATGGTCAATTGCTAACGAAACGGGTCTCATTGCATTTATGATACTGCTCGACTAATCCGAGGATTCTGTTATGAATTAGTCTCCTGCCGCCTTTGAAGAACAGAAAATCAGCATGATGAAATTGACCAGAGGCCACTGGTTCGATAGCTACTACATTCTTCAATTGTCTAGAAAGTTTGCGAATATTCTGGAATCGTAGGGCAATTAAAATGACAGAGTTTATGTTTTGATAATGAATTTGATGAGATTCGAATTCTCACTTTTTTGTGTCCTAAGGAATCATTGTGGACCCAAATTAACGCAACTTTAGTTGTAACTTTTTGGAGATTGTAGACAGGTGGTTTTGGTGCGCCATACGCTGCGATATTTCTCGCACTCGTTTCGTATTTGTAATTTCGGAATTTACCTGATTCAAGAAAAAATGATTGATTCTAGACTATGATTTCGTTATTATCGATTATTAGAGCTATATGGCTGGTATTGAATTTATTTTATTTTCAAATCAGTCACCTGAATGTATTTGTTGTCGATAATGCTCGACAACTTTCAAGGATGTACCAGCAGGAGCGTATGTGGACAGGATCCTAATATCGTGCTGGAATTTTTAAATTCAAAAGTCATTTTTTTCGAAAAACGGAGAAAAATGAATCGGGATTTTTATTTGGTGGGAAGGATGCCACAAAAAATTTTGAAAAAATTCACCAACAATGTCCATATAGTGGGGCACCTTCGTGATTTTTTTCAAATTTTTTCGTGAAGTTCGTCGCATCGAAAAAAAATCCTGAGTCATTTTACTTCGCTGGGTCCATTTTGCTCCAATTTCTCCTACTTTTTACAGAGGATATAGATTATTTACAGAGTTCAGTGGAGTTCCGCTGAGTCCGTAGATGTGGTTCATGAAATAAACACAAATTTCATTATCATCGTGGTCGCAGAAATTCGTGGACTTTTCAATTACAGGATTATGATGTGACATTATCTCAACTGCGTAATCCGGTGATTCTCTAAATTTCTAAAATTTAATGATAATATTTAAATTCAAGATTCTCCTCAACAAAACCCATGTATTTTTAATTGATACCTACATGTAGAGCTTCAACGACTATTTCAAATCCAAATTTTCCTAAGTGTCCCATACCATTGTGAAACCATAGGACAACTGGAGCTAAGCTGATCGAGAGACTTATTTTTTCATTGTATTTTGGTATCTCTGAGAGAAGTATAAAACTCAAAGTAGTTCCCATTGAGTGACCAATGAACACCAGACACGATTGTCGTGTTTTGGCTAATATAAAATCAATCCCTGCTGGTAAATCCTTGGTTGCTATGTCATGGAGACTGAAAAATGATATAATCAAGTCCTATTGATCCAAAAAAGTTGAAGAAAGAAGGATAAAATGGACATATTATTGAAGATATTGAGAATATGGAAGAAGTAAATTAGGATAAGTTTGTTATTTGGATGGTAATAAAAAATAACGTCTTGATCAACATTTTTTCGAAATTTTGTAGAAGGCATATTGGGGTTCAGAAATGTTTGTTTACTAAAAAATACACTATTGAGAAATTGAGAAAAAAAAATTTTGGTGCTTATTACTGTCCATTTTGTTATTATTTTCTAGATAAAATCTTGGAAACTAGTGGAGATACTCTTTTGGCTCTCATTCTTCTTCGTCACTCTTAAAATTATGTGCAAAGAAGGATCAGGAGTCCGAAAACCTTTACCGCACGTGTTAGGTACAGTATTTTCATGTACAACGTATGGAAACTGCCATTGAAGACACGCACAGCGTGCAGAAAAGGATATACCTCCATTAATTTCAGAGATATTCCACTGTGAATCATCACAAAGACAATTCGATCAAAAAAGATACTTTTTCCTCCGGTCTAAATCTAAAATCAATTATCCATTCTACCCTCCAGAGTGACTTTTCTCCCTAGAAAAACTAAGTGCTCAATAATCCTACGTGTAATTCCAGAATGCCGGTTCATCTGGGGATAGCCGCACGTGACTTCGTCCATAACTATTGCCCCGGATATTCGTCACCCAAATATCATAACCAGCATCAGCCAGGATGTAGGCTTATCAGGGGCAGAAAAAGATGATGGTTACACATAATTTATTATTGAAACCGAAGAGTTTCCCTTCTGGAATCTGGCATCAGAATTATTAGGCAGCTGCTCATGAATGGGAGTTCTTGACGTTATGACTCAGACGTCAGTAGAAGACATTTGAAAGATAACTTTCAATTGTTCAATAGATTGAATTAATATTGAAATTCTATTATCACTTCTGGAATGAATAGAACATCTGCAAACTGAGATGAATTCATATTCTTCTGTATCAACTAGTGATGGGATCGAAAAAGTGACGGTCAATGACCAATTGGCAATGACTTACCATTTTGGTCAAAAAATAATGACCAAATCGTGGGTCAGAAAATTGACCAAACATCGTTTTGACGGTCAAATTCCATCTAAATAGAAGTAATTAATTTTTTTTTGTGATTCTCATGAATATTTTTGTAAATCAATTTTTGTATTTCCCGTGTCAGAATTCCGAGACGATTAAATCGTGCACTGAGCCAAAAACTTCTGTGTCTTCGTCTGTGACTAGAGTCAAAAACATTCAGGATACAAGTAATATGATATAGAATGTTATGGAGATATATATCTATCTGTAATACAGGAGTGAACTGAATCTATTAGGATAAGTGCAGAATTTATGCAGAGTTTACAATTTGTTGAGAAAATGGAAGAATATTCCTGTGATATGATTATGTTGCAATTTAATGAGCCATTTCCTCTTTGAAAATATCATTCCACTAAAAATGACAGAAAAATGACTCAAAAACAAATTGACGGTAATGTTCCATCTAAATAGCTGGATTTTATTATCGATTTTGGTTCTTTATCCTTGATTCGGGTATTTCAATCGCCGATATTTTACCAAAAATGAAAAATACTGCACGACTTTTGGAACTGAATGATTTCTATGAGTATTTCCATTCAATTTTAAAAAATCATAAAAATGACATGAAAAATGACCGAAAATAAAATTGACGGTCAATTTTCATCTATATAGATGGATTTTGACATTCATTTCTCCTGACTGCCCATTTGAATTTGTGACGATCAATTTCCAACGAAAATTGCGGTCAAGTCAGGAATGGTCATAAATCGGTCAATTGACGATTGATCTGACCAATTTCAAAATTGACCGTCATTTTACATCTCTATATCAACAGCTGCCCAGGAAATTTAAGCCGCCAAATTCCAGAGCATTACTCTTCGGCTGCACTTATTATTATTCAATAATTCACAATACAGAGTGAGTCAGCGGGATTCATAAATACGAAGAAGTCTGAAGAACCGAAAAGTCCGTGCTGGAGTAAAACTACTGGTTTTCCTGGAGATGGTGGTGATGATGGTGATCCTGAGATTCTGTCAATCCGCAAATTGTAACCATCTTCGGTGGTCACGTGATGTGATTCACCATTGTAACCATTGCCATTAACTATATCGACCTAGCTGCACATTATGATCTATTAACGCATCGTTCATTGATCTCTTGACATTTTTTTCATCGTTATTGAATGACTTTATTGAGTACTTACAAATCCTGGGTGCGTAGAACCGACAATTTTTGAATTCTCCAGAAAATACACTAACAACGTAACGACAATTGACTTTTGACACATTCTTGGAGCTTATGAAAGGATATATAATGAGTTGAGTTATTGTGCGTAATTTTTCACTACTACTTTTTTCTTCTCCACGTGGAGAGGAACGATTCACGCAATCGGAGTGTCTATATCTTTGTTCACATTGACACGATCATTATGCAATACGTGCTACAAACTTCTGGAACTTATCGTATTTTTTACGACTGAAAATGTGATTTCATGAGGCGTGTATGCACTGAGAAAAAAAAATTCTTGTAGCGACAAAAAAGTCTTTTAACAAAATTTTCCTTCACAATTTTCATATTTATATATATATTAATTTTCTGGAGCGAAGTAAATTTTCTTCAACTAAGTAAATTTTCTTACAACAAAATTTTTTTTTTCTTAGTGTGTTCATACGAAAAGTACGATGAATTTGGAAGCAGTAAAGAGCTGAATTCATGCTAAAACTATTAACATTTTTTTTATGATCAAATTCTTTTTTTTTACACCCGACAACAACGCAGAGGAGTATGTATACGTATATATATGTGTTTGGCATGGATTGCATTGGTATTTTGAAGCCTTTATAAGCACTTATTTTATTCTAAAAAATGCAAAATAATTAAGAGAAATTATATTTGAAGAAATAAAAACTGAAGTTGGGTGACGTCCAGAGCATATTTATGGAGAAATCTGGACGTCCCCCGACTTCACTATTTTTCTAATATAATTTTCATCAATTATTTTGGATTTTTATTTGAATTTTTGATATCAATCTTTTTAGATTTACTTCATTACTTTGGGATATTGGAGTAGCTATACTTTTCCATTTGATGAGATTCTTACAGTCTTGATAAATGATAAATAAATTTACAAAAAAGATATTGCGAATGTGAAATTTCTTTATTTCACAATCATAATGAATACAATCGAAAATGTGAAATTTCTTTCTTTTCTTTCAGAGTTTATTGAGATATTTTAACAAAATTGATAACGTTGATAATATCATAGAATAATTAGGAGAGACTGAGAAGAATGGCGCTTGTAGATCAAACTGACCAATTTTCCTTCAGAATGAAGGCTTCGAATAATCGAAAGACAAAGAAAATAGCCAGCAATATACATATGTATATGTTGCCGCATCTCCACAATCTTGACTCAGATGAGACATGAAATTTTCTAATTTTCAATTATTTTAGAAGGTTTAATCCATTACTGATTATTTTGAATCAATTGCAGGATTCTCTCCTGAATTAATTTTCTGCCTCCTTTGAATAACAAGAAGTCAGCATGATGAAATATTTCAGATGGCACTGGTTCAGAGCCTACGAGGTTTGGCAACATTTGGGCAAGTACCTGAATATCCTAGAATTATCGAGTAAAAAACAGAATCAAGATTATCTTCCAATAATGTATTGAACAAAATCTAAATAATTCCTACCAATTCGCTGGCAAAAATATCATTCTTCACCCAAATAAGCGAGACTCTAGTACTAACACTACGAATATTATACTGCGGTGGATGTGATGAACAATATATACGCATGTTCTTCTCATGTCCATAATCGAATTGTTTGAAAGCACCTGTTTGAATTTGTTATGTAAAAGTAAAATATTATTGGACAAGAGTTTTACAATTAAATTATAATACCATCATATATCATTTGTCGATAATGTTCTAGAACTTTCAAAGATGTACCAGCAGGAGCATATTGACTCAAGATTTCGATCTGTCTCTAAAATTTTCAGAATAAATAATTTCTCTGAAACAATGACTTCAAATTCAAAATATCAATAATAATTTACCTTGGTCAGTTTAGTTCCACTGGTAGCACCCCACTCATTCATAAATAGTGCACACAATTCGGAAAGTATTCCTTCACAGATATGTTTTTCCCATTCGACTATAGCACTAAATTGTGAAAATATCTCAACGGAAAAATGAGTAACTGCCGCAATTGCCTGTGATTGAGGAAAAAATATTCTGATCTACTATTGATTTAAAGTTACATCTTTTATTTTTACTAATTTTAAAATCTCAAAATCTAGAATGAATCTTTGAAACAGGCTTTCATTATAAATTTGAATTGTTTGACTGATATTTTTAATAATGACTTTCACATTCACGATAAATTTCAAACCGTGAGTATGTCCTGGGTATTCATACATACTTGCGTAGCTTCCACTAAATTCATCAAATTTGAGCGTGCCAGGTCGTCAAAACCACTGTGATGAAAAAAAACAACTGGAGCTAAACTTATCATATAATTGATTTTTTTATTGTATTGCGGCAGCTCTGAGAGAAGAATAAAGCCCAAAGTAGTTCCCATTGAATGACCAATGTATGTTAAATGTGGTTTATTTGTTTTAAACAATATGTAGTCAATCATTGTTGGCAAATCTATAATCGCCATTTCCTGAAGACTGCAAAGTGATAGAATTTATAACCGATTAATCAATGAAACAGAAGACACTTTGGCAAAAAAGACCTACGAGGCAGAATGAACTCGATTTTTTTTTTTGAGCCAGGGCCTTTGTTAAAAATTTTAAAGCAATAACCAATAATGTAGATATGCTAAAGTATTTTAACGAATATTTTCAGATTTTCTTTGTCGAGTCCTTCGCTCCAAGAAATTTCTAATTCATTCTGCCTTGGTCATTACAGAGACACTATTTTCATCAGCCCGGTTACACGACTAAATATCACAGACAAAATATCACACGACAGAATATCACAGTCAAAATATCACACGTCAGAATATCACATGGTCAAAATATCACAAGGCCAAAATATCACAAGGCCAAAATATCACAAAATAAAATATCACATGACCAAAATATCACAAAATAAAATATCACACGTCAAATTATCACAAAATTTTATTGAAATAATACAAAATCGAAATTAAAATAATTAAAATAACATAATTACAAGAATCAAAAATTACAAGACAACATTGTGTCCACACCCGCGTAGGAAATCGAGCATTTGTGATGGATCATAATCAGCAACAATATTTTTAAGACGAATATCATAATTAACATACTTCTTACGTCTAGTATTCACAGTGATTCGCCCCACAGCCCGTTGCTTAATAGATAATTCAGTGAAGTCTTGTTCACTCTTTAAACAATTAATGAATTTACCAATTTGTGCATGATTAATATAAATAGCTGATGATTTACCTTGTGATATTTTGTCCATGTGATAATTTACCTTGTGATAATTTGACCATGTGATATTATGACCATGTGATTTTTTTTACAGTGATATTTTGACAATGTGATATTTTGACGTGTGATATTTTCATAGTGATATTTAGTCGTGTGATATTTTGACTATGATATTTAGTCGTGACACCCATCAGCCCTACCTAAAGTCCCAAAATGCAGAATTCTCTGGTGATAGATTCACGTGACTTCTTCCATGGGTATTACCTCGAATATTTGTCACCCAAACATCATAACCAGCATCACAGAGCAAATAAGCTGATCAGGAAAAATTAACGAACATGGCTCTTATCATATAATAAGTTTGATTTTGGCCTTTGAAACAAAGTAGCATAAGTTCCATGAACAAGCATGGCACTTAATGCTACTTTGACTTGAAGATAACTGTGTAGTTAAGGTATTACACGGAGAATTTTGGAATGATGAAATTTTTTGATTTTTTTAAAATATATGATAAACCTGAGATATCATTCCATTATTCTGAAAAATATCACGGTGATTGTAGGTATAGTTCCCAAGAAATTAATTTTTGAAAAGTATTGATTTGAAATAACTTCAAATATCGATTTTTGAGTTTCAGGAAGTGATTATCGAGATAGGCAATAGCGAACGGGCCAAGTATATATTTAGAGGCCTGAACGCTGAGCGTATATATTCCCGCAAGAGCCTCCCCCCCTCAGCTTTTCATTTATCATTATTAAATAACTTAGAAACGCAACAATTTCATGGAAGAATAGAATTGGTTACATCATCTCATCTGGCCTCAAACATTCGAACGATGATGTTAGTTTTTTTTTCTACGATTGATAATTTCTCAAATCTACCCATAGCAACGGTCGTGAGTGTATTTTTTCGCCAATTACAATATCTCGAGAATCGACCACATAAAAAAAATCGACAGTATAAGGAATCAACTTTTATCAAGCTAGCAAATGGGTCATTTATCCTATGGAGATCTGAAGATCGCTAAAGAAATTAACCATTCATTGGTAAGTAATTGTCAACTTTCAGGAATAAATTCACTCAACGTGAATTCCGAAATTTGAAAAAAAAAACTATGAAATTGGGGGAGAAAAACAGAAAGTGGTGTTTCTGTAAAAAAACATGGCCAAGTATACGTTCTTGAAATTCTTCTCTCTGAAAAAAAAATGAAGTAATTTGAAGTAGCCAAGTTTATCAAGAGTGGGAACTATTCAGGGAGGATTAATGATGAGAAAAACGAACGAATACAATTAGGTGACAGATAATTCATTAAAAAAATTAGATACTTGGCCTTTTCGATTTTCTATCAATGATTTTGTATGCGAAAAGGCCGAGTTTCCCTTTTCGTCTGAGTCTCCTTTACAATCACCCGTGTAATACCTTAATCAGCAGGAACAGAGATTTATCTCTTAAATTTTGATGGATTTTAATTTTCTGATCAGTAGATATGAATATTTTAAAATTCATCTCATTGACTAAATAAGATGGAATTTTTTTGGAAATTGTTTTTTAGAACAAAAAACCTGATTGTAAGACTTTTATTGACATGAATCATTATTTTATTCATGAACAGCTGATCAGAAAGTTAAACTCATAGCTCTAGGGATATCATTCTCTGCTTGAACTGATTATTACTAAATAATTCATTGTACAAAGTGAGTCGGAGGAATTCATGAAGACGAAAAAATCAGAGGAACAAAGAAATCCATGCTGTAGTAAAACTACTCGTTTTCCTGGAGCCAGTGATGATAATGCAGATCCTGTCATTCTGTAAAATCTCAATTTATAACCGTCTCTAGTTACAACCTGGTGAGATTCGGCTCTGTAACCATTACCACGTACTATCTGCACCTAATTATGCATTATAGATTATCGGCCTTCAATTTTTCAATTTTCTGCTATTTGACAATATTACAAATCATTATGAATTGCTTACAAAATCTGGAGGGTCTGCCATATGGACTTCAGAAGTCACAAAAAACACTACTAAACTCACTATAACTATCAATTTCCGAAACATGTTCACAATTTTATGAGAAATAAATTAAATCAGGAAAATATCAAATGATTACGAAATAATCATTGATGAGCCCTTATTCTTCCTTCAAGAAATTTCACCTGCTATTTCTTTTACACTCAAAAATAATGATTTCAGGAATCGAGTGTATATAGATCTAGATCCACGTTACTAGAAATGTCACATAATACGTGGTAAAAACAGACTAGAATTCGTTTCTTCAAAGAAATAAAATTTAATGCCAGAACTATTTGGTCACGCGAATGACGATTTTCCGATTATTCAAATTTGAACTAAGCTGAAACTACATGCATGGACTTTTTACTCTAGAATTAGAATAGACAGATTTCAGAATGCCCGAAAACTCATCCCAACCAATTCATCCCACCCAATTCATCGTAATTCCACATCATCCCCAGACAATACATCCCGATGTAATTCATTCTGATGTAATCCATACCGATGGATCTATATTAGTGAAATTTTTATTTTACAATTCTATATTCAGTGTTTATTTCACAATAATTTTCAATTATTCTACAATTCTATATCAAATATTGCGTTTTGAAGTAGAAATACATATTAAATTTTTAAATTTCATTTTCCATGTTACATATTAAATCAGTATGAATTCGAGCACAATAAAAATATTTTTGATATTGAATACACCTTCACGTAACTGTTTTTTCACTTTCTCGATCAATAGAATGAATACAACCATGTCTTATAAGCAGCAAACTATCACGTTGATTTTTCAATGATTTGAAGACCATCTCTAAGAAGATAAACAGCATGCTAAGGCTCAAATAATAACAGAGGTCCACGAATAATTACTCAATTTTTTGTTTGGAAATTCGAATGGTCATTATTATCATCATAATTACTCATAAACAGCCGACAATTTATCAACAGAATACATCTCTATTCATCATCGATATGAATGATATCTTCAATGAGAGCAAAAAATTCGAATAAATATGGAAAATGGAATGGATGAAATTGTTCGGGATTAGAAGTCAAGGTATGAATTTTTTCGAGATGAAAAGTCGAAGGAATGAAATATTTTGGGATGAATATTGGGGATGAAATGTCAAATGATGAATTGACGTGTCACCAGATTTCACTAAATAGATTTTTTCCTTTAGGCTACAAGATGATACAATTAAGGGCTATTCATCCAAGGAAGTTGAAGAAAGTAAGATAATATGGACATATTGGGGATATTGAAAATGTAATTTTTACGATGGCTTAATTGAAAAGCTGATCTCATTTCCCATCGACTTGGGTAATTTTTAATTCATTTTTCACAGTTTTCAACGGATTTCAAATTCATTCTAATGGCAAATAGATACAATATGATAGGTCTATTTTTTTGCTATTAATTTTTGGAGAATATGAAGGAAACTACTGGAGATATATCTTTTTTGCTCGCCTGATTTTTTGTAGGCCTTGAAATTAACCTACCGTCTATATCTTTGTCCGCGTGGACACGAGCATCGTGCAATACGTGCTACAAACGTTCTGCACTTATCGGATTTTTTACGTCTGAAAATGTGATTTCATGTGGCGTGTATCTTCATACGAAAAGTGCGACAAGTTTTAGAGCAATAAAGACCGGAATTCATGAAAAAAGTATTGCCATTCATTTTGTGACCTAATTCTTTTTTACTTTGGAGTATAGAGGTAACTCTACTTTTGCATTTGATGAGATAATTAGAATGTTGACAAATTATGAATCAATTTGCGAATAAGATCTTGCGAATTTGGTATTTCTTTATTTGACAATCATAATGAGTACAATTGAAACTCTTCACTTTTTTCACTTTCTTTTACAGTTTATTAAAATATTTTGGCTCAATCAATAAAGTTAGGAGTATCATAAAATAATAGGCGAGACTCGGAAGAAGTGCACTTGCGGGAAAAAATGATTGATTTTCTTTGGAGTGAGGCCTCCACATAAAATTTTAGAAATTTGTTCATGGCACCATATTATGGAAAATAATTTTAAATCGACAAAACATCAATGATGTCAAGGTAATATAAAAAAGAAATGAAATTGTAGAATTGAGGTTAAGAATAATCCGGCATTATACATGATAATCTTCGGGAATGATGTATAATGTGAAAATTATTATTTTATAACAGAAAAAAATGTCGACAAAAATGAAAAACAAATAAATAATGTCACGTTTGGTTTTCAGAGCCTGAAGAAGCTTGAATTGTCCAGCGAAAGGTCGCGATTTGACAATAGTTGATGCTGTTAATAATTTTCCAATATTCCTATGAGAAATTCCAATATTAATTCAGAAAAATGGAAATGAATCCAATAATTAATTTCCGAAAAAAATTAGCCAACAATATGCATCTCCGCAATGTTAACTCACATGAGACATGATTCATTCCTAATTTTTTATCACTTCGGGTGAGTCACTCCATTCATGATTGTGATTAACCAATTGTAGGATTCTCTCGTGAATCAATTTTTTGCCTCCTTTGAAGAAAAAGAAGTCAGCATGATGGAATATGGAAGATGGCACTGGTTCAGAGCTTATCAAGTTCGTTAAATTCTGGGCGAGTAACCGAACATCCTAGAATTATCGAGCAGAAAAGAAAACAAGGATCATCCTCCAATAATCTACTTGAAATAACCTTGATAACTCTTACCAATTTATTTGAAAGCCTGTCATTGTAAACCCAAATCAGTGAGACTCTAGTTGTAACTTTACGAATATCATAATGCGGTGGATTAGTTGAGTTATATGCTAGCATGTTCCTCTCAGGAGATCCATAATCGTATTTTTTGAAGGCACCTGATCAAATTTGTTATGTAAAAGTAGAAAATCATTGGGCAAGAGTTTTGGGAATTAATCATATTACCATCATTTATTAGCTGTACGTAATGCTCCAAAACTTTCAAAGATGTACCGGCAGGAGCATACCTACTCATGTTTTTGATTTCTTCCTAAAATTAATAGATTGAAAAATAATTTCTCTAAAATAACTACTTCAAATTCGAAATATTAATGATAACTCACAGTGGTAAAATTAGTTCCACTGGATCTGTACCATTCATTCATTAGCTTAGCACACCATGGAGCGAGTGATTCGCTACAGAAGCTTTCCTCCCATTCAGTAAGAGTATTATATTGTGAGAGTATCTCGGCAGAATAGTCTTTAACGTTCAAAAAACTCTGCAATTGAGGCGGAAATATTGCATTCAATCGAATACTTCGAGTGATAAATTAATTAATCATTTCAATTGATGAACAGGGACTGGAACTTGAACTTTTGAAGAGCGATTTTCATTTTCGATAATTCTCAGGATTTTTCAGTCAATAATGGCTTTGAAAAGCTCCTTCATTATGAATTGTGATAATTCAATTTATATGTTCAATAATTAAATTAACAGCTAAATTTCGAACTGTGAGTTTGTTTTTAGTGTTACACTTCCAGTCATGTCAAGTTATGGGCCTTGTTAATCAATTTTTTCAATTTAGACCTACTTCAACAGCAGATGTAAGAACTCGCAATCCGAGGCGCGCAAAAGGAGTGAAGCTAGTATGATAGAAAAAAACAACTGGCGCTAAACTTATTAGATAATTGATTTTCTCATTGTATTGTGGTAGTTCTGAGAGGAGAATATAACTCAAACTCGATCCCATTGAATGACCAATGTATGTAAGATGTTGCTTTTCTGTTTTTTCCAATATATAGTCAATCATTTTTGGCAAATCTATAGTTGCCATTTCCTGGAGACTGCAAAATGATGGTATTTATAATTAATGGATTGATGAAATAAGGGAGACTACAGCAGAACGGACCTGCTGGCCAGAATCAATCAGATTTTTTAAGGGGTGAAGACCTTCCTTCGAAAATTTGAAAAAAATCAACTAACAATACAGACATAGTGGAGAATCTTTATGTTTTTCCCAGGTTTTCTTATGAAGTCTTTCACTCCGAAAAAAATCGTCATTTATTCTGCTCTAGTCACCCTTGCCAACGCATTATTTTTTTGAGCCCTACGTAAAGTTCCAGAATGCTTGATCCTTTGGTGATAATGTCTGGTGACTTCGTCCATGAGTATTACCTCGAATATTCGTCACCCAAATATCATAACCAGAATCACAGAGTAGATAACCTTATCACAGAGAAAAAGAAAAATTATAACTATTAATTGGTTCTTATTAGCAGGGTCAGTGTTTCACCCCTTGAATTCTGATGATTAATTTTGTCGGCAGTTGATATGAAAATTTTCAAATTCATGTCATTGACAGAGTGGTGTAGATTTTTTTGGAAATTGTTATCTAGAACTGACGAATTTCTTTATTTCATGACTTTTATTGACATGAACGATGAGGTTTTTCATGAACAGTTGGTCAGAAAATTAATTTATCGGCTCTAGGGGAATGATTCTTTGCGTATACTGATTATAATTGAATAATTGATCGTACAAAGTGAGTCGGAGTGATTCATGAAGACGAAAAAATCTGAGGAAGAATAAAAGCCATGTTGAAGTAGAACTACTGGCTTTCCTGGGACCGGTGGTGATAATGCAGATCCTGTCATTCTGTAAAATCTCAATATGTAACCATCTCTAGTTACGACCTGGTGAGATTCAGCACTGTAACCATTATCACGCACTATCTGTACCTAATTATGCATTATAGATTATCAGAATTAATTTTTTAATTCTTTGCTATTTGACAATATTACAAACAATGATGAAGGACTTACAAAATCTGGAGGGGCTGTGATATTAACTTCAGAGCTCACAAAAAAATCTACTAAGCTTACTAAAACTATCAGCTTCCGAAACATCTTCACAGTTTCTGAAGGAAAAAAATTAGTATAGAAAAATATAAAGTAATTATGCAATACTTATGGATGATTTCTAATCTTTCTTTCAGGTAGAACTAGCTATTACTATTTTTATACTGAGCATTTGCGATTCGAGCAATTGGGTGTATTTATACCTAGATCCACGTTAGCAAAAAACTTCACATAATACGTGGTGGAAGCTGATTGGAGTTAGTTTCTTGAAAAAATATGACTTCGCGCACAGACTATTTGCCCACGAGTATGAAGATTCTCCGATTATTTAAATTTGAATTAAGCTCAGACTACATGCCTGGGCTTCGTTTTTTGTAATCCATAAGTGTATATTTCAATGTCCTTATTTGTTTCTCTAATCATTTAATTCGTCACTCTAATTTGAATCGTTAGGAACATTCAAAATGAAATTATTGAAGAAATAAAACAGAATACATTGATTTTTTCACTCATTTTTTGAGAAAGTCTCTGAAACTAAGCGAGATAGAGCGAATTAATCGCTAATTTCTTGGGGATGAAGATAAAAAGGGCCTCTTTGACTCTCATATTTCTGAGATATTCTGCAAACATGATCGGCAAAAAAAAATTTCCATGTCTTAACAGTTCACTTCTGATATATATTTTATACAAAATTCATATATATTTCAGATCCTCACAGAAATGACGTATTGAAAGAGTCAGTGCTTTGCCTGATATGCGAATTGATATCATAGGCCATTTGCCCTCAGGATGATAGCAGAATATACGTATCCATAAACAATCAAAATCAAATTAAAATGTGATTTCATGAGGCATGTATTTTCACACGAAGAGTGCGATGAATTTTAAAGCAATAAAAAGCTGAATTCATGCAAAAAAAATTACCGTTGTGATCAAATTCTGCTTACTCTGGAATACTGAGGTAACTATACTTTTGCATCTAATGAAATCATCATGGTCTTCATAAAGAAACAGAAACTGATGTTTCTGTAAAAAAAAAAACGTGGCCAAGTATATGTTTCTGAGAAGCTCTCTTTAAACAAAAAAAAATGAGATAATTCGAGAAGAGCCAAGAATTAGAACTATTCCGTGAAGGTTGATGAGAAGGAAAAGAAACGAATACGATTAGATGAAAGATTAATTGGTAGGAAAAATCAGAAAGTTATTCTCTTCGATTTCCATCAATGACTTTGATTCGAATTTGGCTGCGAAAAAGCCAAGTTTCTGATTTTTCCTACCAAATAATCTTTCATCTAATCGTATTCGTTCCTTTCCCTTCTCATCAACCTCCACGGAATAGATCAAATCCTTGGCTCTTCCGAATCATCTCATTTTTTTTTTCAAACAGAGGGATTCTCAGGAACATATACTTGGCCACGTTTTTTTTTTACAGAAACAACAGTTTCTGTTTTTCCTCCCAGATTTCATAGTTTTTTTTCAATTTTTGGGAATCTATCTTCAATAAATTCCTAAAAGTCCATAATTACTTACCAACGTATGGTCATTTTCTTTATCGACTTTCAGTTTTTACTCCGATTCTATCGATAGACTGACTGTCAACGTGAACGAAAGTAATGCCAACCCTCTAAAAAAAAATTGGCAAAATCATTGAGATAATGAAAAAGGCAAAAAAATGGATTTACAAGCGTTGCTATGGGACGTTTTTGATTAAATATTGCTTACAAAAAGAAACAGAAATCACCATTTGAATGCTCGATGTAGAATTAGGTGTGTAACTAAGGCTACTTTTTCTGTAGCTTGCCTTGTTTTTAAGTAATTTAATAATAAAGAAAAAAGAGGAGTGGAGGGGGAAGCTTTGTCTAGAATATATACGCTCATATACTTGGCGCTAACGCCTATCTAGATTATGAATAAATTTATAAATCAAACATTGCGAATCTGATACTTCTTTATTTTCCAACTATAATGAGTACAATTGAGAATATGAAATTCTCAATTTCTTTTCACATTTTATCAAGATATTTTGGCTCAATTAATGCCTCCGAGAGTACCCTAGAATAATAGGGGGGATTGAGAAGAAATGCACTTGCAGGGAAAAATATCTAAATTACTTTCTGAATGAAGACCTCCACCAAATAATATCGAAGAAAAAAACAGCTGTATACATATGTTAGAGCATTCTCATAAATTTGACTCAGATGAGACATGAAATTCCTAATTTTCTATAATTTTGCGTGGTTTAGTCCATCAATGATTCTGATTAACCAGTTGCAGGATTCTCTCGTGAATTAATTTTCTGCCTCCTTTGAAAAAAAAGAAGTCAGAATGATGAAATATGGAAGATGGTACTGGTTCAGAGCTTATCAAGTTCGTTAAGTTGTGGGCAAGTAACTGGATATCCTAAAATTATCGAGTAAAAAACAAAACAATAATCATCCTCCAACAATCTACTCGAAAGAATCTCAATAACTCTTACCAATTCAGTTGAATACGTGTCATTGTAAATCCAAATCAGTGAGACTTTAGTTGTAATTTTGCGAATATCATAATTTGGTGTATTAGTTGAGTTATATGCTATCATGTTCCTCTCAGGAGATCCATAATCGTATTTTTTAAAGGCACCTGATGAAATTTATCATGTAAAAGTAGAATATCATTGGACAAGAGTTTTAGAAATAAATTATATTACCATCATTTATTAGTTGTCTGTAATGCTCTAAAACTTTCAAAGATGTGCCGGCAGGGGCATACCTACGTATGTTTTTGATTTCTTCCTAAATTTCACAGATTAAAGAATTATTTCTTACAAATAATTGCTTTAAATTCAAAATATCAAAGATAACTTACAATAGTAAAATTAGTTCCGCTGGATTCAGTCAATATATTTACAATTTTTGCACACGATGGGTCACGTGATTCGATGCAGAACTTTTTCACTGACTCAATAAAATTATCATATTGTGAGAGTATCTCAGTACAATAGTCCTTAACCCCCAAAAATCTCTGCGATTAGATCAAAAATATTGCATTCAATTAAATACTCTTAATGATAAATTAATTAGTCATTGCAATTAACGAACTGGGACCGGAATTTGAACTATTAAAAAGTGATTTTTATGATGCCGAAAATTTCTCAGTCTATAATGATTCTCAAAAAAATTTTCATTACGAATTATCATAATTCAACTTATATGTTCAATAATCAAATCTGAAGCTCCATTACAAACTTTAAGTTTGTTCTTTTTGTTATAATTCAAGTCATGTCAAGTTCTGGGCCTCGTTTATCAATTTTTCAATTTACACGTACTTCAGTAGCACTTATGAGAAGCTGCAATCCATTGCGCATTTCAGGAGTAAAGCTAGTATGATAGAAATAAGCAACTGGCGCTAAACTTATCAGATAATTTATTTTCTCATTGTATTGCGGTAGTTCTGAGAGGAGAATATAACTCAAACTCGTTCCCATTGAATGACCAATATATGTTAGATGTGGCTTTTCTGTTTTTTCCAATATATAGTCAATCATTGTTGGCAAATCTATAGTTGCCATTTCCTGGAGACTGCAAAATGATGGTATTTATAATTAATGGATTGATGAAATAAGGGAGACTACAGCAGAACGGACCTGCTGGCCAGAATCAACCAGATTTTTTAAAGGGTGAAGACCTTCCTTCGAAAATTTGAAGAAAATCAACCAACAATACAGACATAGTGGAGAATCTTCATGTTTTTCCCAGGTTTTCTTATCAAGTCTTTTACTCCGAAAAAATCGTGGTTTATTCTGCTCCAGTCGCCCTTGCCAACACATTATTTTCTTTAGCCCTACGTAAAGTTCCAGAATGCTTGATCCTTTGGTGATAGTGTCTGGTGACTTCGTCCATGAGTATTACCTCGAATATTTGTCGCCCAAATATCATAACCAGAATCACAGAGTAAATAAGCTAATCACAGAGAGAAAGAAAAATTACAATTATTAATTATATCTTACTAGCAGGGTCAGTGTTTTACCCCTTGGATGCTGATGATTAATTTTTCCGGGCAGTTTCTATGAAAATTTTCAAATTCATGTCATTGCTTGGATGGTGTAAATTTTTTTTTGAAAATTGTTTTCCAGAACTGACGAATTTCTCTATTTAATGACTTCTATTGACATGAATCATGATTTTTTTCGTAAACAGTTGGTCAGAAAATTGATTTATCGGCTCTAGGGAAATGATTCTTTGCGTATACTGATTATAATTGAATAATTGATCGTACAAAGTGAGTCGGAGTGATTCATGAAGACGAAAAAATCTGAGGAATGATAAAATCCATGTTGAAGTAGAACGACTGGTTTTCCTGGAGTAGGTGGTGATAATGCAGAACCTGCCATTCTATAAAATCTCAATTTGTAACCGTCTCTGGTTACAACCTGGTGAGATTCAACACTGTAACCATTATCACGCACTATCTGCACCTAATTATGCATTATAGATTATCAGTATTAAGTTTTTCAATTCTCTGCTATTCGACAATATTACAAATAATGATGAATTACTTACAAAATCTGGAGGGGCTGTGATATTAACTTCAGAGCTCACAAAAAAATCTACTAAGCTCACTAAAACTATCAGCTTCCGAAACATCTTCACAGTTTCTGAAGGAAAAAAATGAGTATAGAAAAATATAAAGTAATTATGCAATACTCATGGATGATTTCTAATTCTTCTCTTAGGTAGCACTAGCTATAATTTTTTTCAGACTGAGTAGTTACAATTCGAGGAGTCAAGTATATATATACCTAGATCCACGTAATCAAACACGTCGTCTAATGTCTAATTTTTTTGAAAACAGCTAGAGTTCTTCGTATTTGCTAACAAGTAGATTGATGTTGATTCTACGATTATCCAAATTTGGATGAAGCTGAAACTACATGACTGTGCAGAATATCCGTATTTGCGTACCTCGACAACGTCGTTGACGGTTTTATACCTATCATTATTAAAATCGTTATTTTTGAATTTTCACAATTAATTTCAGTCATTCAAGAGATAACAATGATGTCTTTCTCTCATTTCTTGTGTTTAAGTCTTTTAGAAATTTTATTTCTTAATGATCGAAATAATAATAATAATAATATCAAATTTTATCTTTATTTACTTTTTTTTGCAGATGATTTCAAACAAATCAATTTTCTAAATGCCCAACAGGATTCACTATTATCAATTCAGGTTCGACTATTCCAATTTCGAGTTCGATTATTCGGGCTCAATTCAAGATAAATCCAGCACATTCGATTTTCATGCTCTGTTTTTTTTACAATGGGATCCTACTAGATGAAAGACATGGTGAATTGAACAGCGCCATCTTGGAAAATCGAACTCGCATCAACAATCGAGATTAGATCATCGCCATCTTGAAAAGTCGAGTTTGACTACGCTGAACAAAGGTTACTAGATCTACCAGGTTGAGACAACTCGAACTGTCGCCGTGCGAATTGTCGCTGGGGTCATAAGGGCTGCCTTGAAGTAAAGCATCGGCTTAAGGAATTCAAAAATTGTCACTTTTAGAATTTTTTTTGTTTTTATTGAAACTTTCGAGAATCATGGATGAAAGAATGGAAATCAATGAGAGATACATATTAAAATGAATGAATAATGAATTATAAATCATACCTTTCATTCTTACAGTCACTTTTATCACTATATAGATGTTAGCTACATTTAGCTAACAAAATAAGAATGAGAAAAAAATTGATGTGTAGAATATGAATCATTGAGAATTTAGAAAAATAATTTCGAGATGGAATGACTCGTTACATAGATGAATGAGTGATAGAGGGCATTAGATAGTTATTGTTTCATCCGATATAGAATAATACAATCCATTCTTTATGGTTTCTCCTATTTCAATTATTTCCACTTGAAAATATTGCATAAAGTATAATTTATATTTATAAACAATTGGCTATATGAAACGGATTGATTATAACTGATTTCTCATGATCACCTTGTGTTGCCGGATTACATGGAGTGTTGATTGAAAAAATACTGGACAGATCTCCGTTCAAATATCCTTGCCGAGATAATAGGAAACAGAATATCGAATAACTACGTGAGCTTTTTGAACGGAGGAGAAACGAGGAGTAAATGAAGTCCCTTCAATGTAGAGAGCTCGAATACCAGTTCTGTATGAGTGAAAATGGTTAGAACAATGTTATACTAGAAAGAAACTAACAAGATGACTTTTTTCACCGATGGGCCTCCAGGCTTCTTAAGCCTTCGAAGAGCGCTCAATCTTCAGCAGCGTTGGCTTTAAGGTGGGAAATCAATCGATTTTAGACGAAGAAACCAGATTCCGCAGCTCGTGTTCCCCAATTAGAAGGATAGGGGGTCTCCCCTTCCTAAATATCGTGAGTAGTCACTCGATTTCACTTCTTACCGTCATAATTTTGGAAAATGATTGGGAATAGTCGTTTCCTCTTTACTTCAAGGACCTCTAGGACCTAAAGAAGGGAAATCCATCGATTTTAGATGAAAGAATCGAAATCCGCAGCTCGCGTTGCCCCAATTAGAAGAATATGGGGTCCTCCCTTCCAAAATATCGTGGGTAGTGGCTCAATTTCACTTCTTAGGATGAGAATTAATGGAAAATTATTGAAATAAATATTTTCTCTTTACTTCGAGGACCTCAAGGACCTAAAGGAGGGAAATCAATCGATTTTAGATGAAAGAATCGAAATCAGCAGCTCGCGTTGCCCCAATTAAAAGAATATGGGGTCCCCCCTTCCAAAATATCGTGGGTAATAGCTCAATTTCACTTCTGATCGTGATAATTAATGAAAAATCATTGAAGAACGTTATTTTCTCTTTGCTTCAAGGACCTCTAGGACCTAGAGAAAGGAAATCAATCGATTTTAGCCGAAGAAATTAAATTCCGCAGCTCACGTTGCCCCAATTAGAAGAATATGGGATCCTCCCTTCCAAAATATCGTGAGTAGTGGCTCAATTTCACTTCTTAGGATGATAATTAATGGAAAATTATTGAAAATAGTTATTTTCTCTTTACTTCAAGGACCTCTAGGACCTAAAGAAGGGAAATCCATCGATTTTAGATGGAAGAATCGAAATCCGCAGCTCGCGTTGCCCTAATTAGGAGAATATGGGGTCCCCCCTTCCAAAATATCGTGGGTAGTGGCTCAATTTCACTTTTAGGATGATAATTGATGGAAAATTATGGAAAATAGTTATTTTCTCTTTACTTCAAGGATCTCTAGGACCTAAAGAAGGGAAATACATCGATTTTAGATGGAAGAATCGGAATCCACAGCTCGCGTTGCCCCAATTAGAAGAATATGAGGTCCTCCCTTCCAAAATATCGTGAGTAGTCGCTCGATTTCACTTCTCAGGATGATAATTGATGGAAAATTATTGAAAATAGTTATTTTCTCTTTACTTCAAGGACCTCTAGGACCTAAAGAAGGGAGGTCAATCGATTTTAGATGGAAAAATTGAAATCCGCAGCTCGCGTTGCCCCAATTAGAAGAATATGGGGTCCCCCCTTCCAAAATATCGTGGGTAGTGGCTAAATTTCACTTTTAGGATGATAATTGATGGAAAATTATCGAAAATAGTTATTTTCTCTTTACTTCAAGGATCTCTAGGACCTAAAGAAGGGAAATCCATCGATTTTAGATGGAAGAATCGGAATCCGCAGCTCGCGTTGCCCTAATTAGGAGAATATGGGGTCCCCCCTTCCAAAATATCGTGGGTAGTGGCTCAATTTCACTTTTAGGATGATAATTGATGGAAAATTATCGAAAATAGTTATTTTCTCTTTACTTCAAGGACCTCTAGGACCTAAAGAAGGGAGATCAATTGATTTTAGATGGAAAAATTGAAATCCGCAGCTCGCGTTGCCCCAATTAGAAGAATATGGGGTCCCCCCTTCCAAAATATCGTGGGTAGTGGCTCAATTTCACTTTTAGGATGATAATTGATGGAAAATTATCGAAAATAGTTATTTTCTCTTTACTTCAAGGATCTCTAGGACCTAAAGAAGGGAAATCCATCGATTTTAGATGGAAGAATCGGAATCCACAGCTCGCGTTGCCCTAATTAGGAGAATATGGGGTCCCCCCTTCCAAAATATCGTGGGTAGTGGCTCAATTTCACTTTTAGGATGATAATTGATGGAAAATTATCGAAAATAGTTATTTTCTCTTTACTTCAAGGACCTCTAGGACCTAGAGAAGGGAAATCGATCGATTTTAGACGAAGAAATTAAATTCCGCAGCTCGCGTTGCCCCGATTAGAAGGATATGGGGTCCCCCTTTCCGAAATATCGTGGGTAGTCGCTCGATTTCACTTCTTAGGATGATCATTGATGATAAATTATTGAAAATAGTTATTTTCTCTTTACTTCAAGGACCTCTAGGACCTAGAGAAGGGAAATCAATCGATTTGAGACGAAGAAATTAAATTCCGCAGCTCGCGTTGCCCCGATTAGAAGGATATGGGGTCCCCCCTTCCGAAATATCGTGGGTAGTCGCTCGATTTCACTTCTTAGAATGATAATTGATGATAAATTATTGAAAATAGTTATTTTCTCTTTACTTCAAGGACTTCTAAGACCTAAAGAAGGGAGATCAATCGATTTTAGATGGAAAAATCGAAATCCGCAGCTCGCGTTGCCCCGATTAGAAGAATATGAGGTCCCCCCTTCCAAAATATCGTGGGTAATAGCTCAATTTCACTTCTTAGAATGATAATTAATGGAAAATTATTGAAAATAGTTATTTTCTCTTTACTTCAAGGACCTCTAGGACCCAAAGAAAGGAAATCCATCGATTTTAGATGAAAGAATCGAAATCCGCAGCTCTCGCTGCCCCGATGAGAAGAATATGGGGTCCCCCCTTCCAAAATATCGTGGGTAATAGCTCAATTTCACTTCTAATCGTGATTAGAAAATTAATGAAAAATCATTGAAGAACGTTATTTTCTCTTTGCTTCAAGGACCTCTAAGACCTAGAGAAGGGAAATCAGTCGATTTTAGACGAAGAAATAAAATTCCGCAGCTCGCGTTGCCCCAATTAGAAGAATATGGGGTCCTCCCTTCCAAAATATCGTGAGTAGTTGCCCAATTTCACTTCTTAGGATGATAATTAATGGAAAATTATTGAAAATAGTTATTTTCTCTTTACTTCAAGGACCTCTAGGACCTAAAGAAGGGAAATCCATCGATTTTAGATGGAAGAATCGAAATCCGCAGCTCGCGTTGCCCCAATTAGGAGAATATGGGGTCCCCCCTTCCAAAATTTCGTGGGTAGTGGCTCAATTTCACTTTTAGGATGATAATTAATGGAAAATTATTGAAAATAGTTATTTTCTCTTTACTTCAAGGATCTCTAGGACCTAAAGAAGGGAGATCAATCGATTTTAGATGGAAAAATTGAAATCCGCAGCTCGCGTTGCCCCAATTAGAAGAATATGGGGTCCCCCCTTCCAAAATATCGTGGGTAGTGGCTCAATTTCACTTTTAGGATGATAATTGATGGAAAATTATCGAAAATAGTTATTTTCTCTTTACTTCAAGGACCCTTAGGACCTGAAGAAGGGGAATCGATCGATTTGAGACGACGGAATCAAATTTCACAGCTCGCGTTGCCCCGATTAGAAGGATATGGGGTCCCCCCTTCCGAAATATCGTGGGTAGTCGCTCGATTTCACTTCTTAGGATGATAATTAATGATAAATCATCGAGAATAGTTATTTTCTCTTTACTTTAAGGACCTCTAGGACCTAAAGAAAGGAGATCAATCGATTTTAGATGGAAAAATCGAAATCCACAGCTCGCGTTGCCCCTATTAGAAGAATATGGTGTCCCCCTTCCAAAATATCGTGGGTAGTCGCTCGACTTCACTTCTTACCGTCAAAATTTTGAAAAATGATTGAAAATAGTAATTTCCTCTTTACTTCAAGGACCTTTAGGACCTAAAGAAGGGAAATCAACCGATTTTAGATGAAAGAATCGAAATCCGCAGCTCGCGTTGCCCCAATTAGAAGAATATGGGGTCCTCCCTTCCAAAATATCGTGGGTAGTGGCTCAATTTCACTTCTTAGGATGATACTTAATGGAAAATCATTGAAAACAGTCATTTTCCCTTTACTTCAAGGACCTCTAGGACCTAAAGAAGGGAGATCAATCGATTTTAGATGGAAAAATCGAAATCCGCAGCTCACGCTGCCCCAATTAGAAGAATATGGGGTCCCCCCTCCCAAAATATCGTGGGTAGTCGCTCGATTTTACTTTTTACCGTGATAATTTATGGAAAATGATTAAGAATAATGCTTTTCTTTCTACTTCAAGGACTTCTAGGACCTAAAGAAGGAAAATCAATTGGTTTTGGTAATATAGGGTAGTCGAATCCAGTAAATCGAATCAAGTTAAGCAACTTCAACTCCTATGAGAAATTTTTTTTGAATTCCTCGGGAGCTGTTACATTCAGTGTAATTTACACTCAATTTTTTCGAAATGTTCAATAAACTCAATTGTGTAGGTATCTCAGCCTTGAGGAAAAAAATAAAACTTTTTCTGGACAATGGACAAATTAACTTATATTGAATGACTACATATTTTTATGTTATTGTTATCACCACTGAAAATAAGAATTCCTTCGGAAAATATTCACCTTTTATATTCTCCATGTTATCAAAATATTTAAGCAGAGGAATTAGGAGGAAATAAGGGATATTCTTTACTATAGGTAATACATAGTGTGTACTCATTCATTCATTCATTGTTCATTCTCCCATCCTGAAGACAATAAATATTCCGACAATTTGAGGAGTACAACAGTATGAAATCGACAAACATAATTTCACATTCTAGAAACTGCGAACCGCACCGTGTGTCGTGAGGGTCTACCTTGTTCTCGCACTGCTACATGATTGGTGGAGCGCTTTTTCCCATAGATTCGCACGGCAACAGCTCTTATACATTGGGGGATAGGATGTCTTAACCTGGTATATCCAGTAACCTTGCGCTGAACATAGCAACTGAAGGAACATCAACGACACGGCCGTGGCGTGCGCTAGTATTAACCTTTTCAGGACCGAGCTATTTTTTGACGACTTTTTCAGTTTACGGTTTAGAATTTTTCTTATTATATATGAGTTGTATACCCAAAAAGATTGCACCTACTATAGTGGCTCCCGGTCTGAAACGAAAAATACCAACCTTTTTTCGCATTTTTCGCAGTAAAATCAGTGGATATCACAAGAAAAATGATTAGGAGTATGTTTTACTGAAAATAAACCAGAATATGCCTCATTTATGACGTCTTCCTTACAAATATTATCAAACTCGACGTATTCATGAAGCAAAATCCACTTCAACGATTTTTTGAATTTTCTAAAGCTCCATCACCTATGCCACCTTTCAATCATGCTCAAAAATCGCAGATGAATACTAATAAACATTTTAAATGCCATTTCTCACATAATCACCAAGTTCACGAAGAAACACGAATTGATAAAAAAAAATTACAAAAATCGCTGAAAGCCACTAAAGTGGCTCCCGGTCCTGAAGAGGTCAATATATACTAGCAATTAAAATCGAGCTACGGACACTTCCATCAATATTTCTTTCTTCCAAAAAAGAGCAACTTTTCGGATCATTTATATTCAAACACGAGACCGATCTTGCGCTCTCGCGCACGGAAAATAATAGCAACATTTTTTTATTCAAATTTATTTTCTCAATTTTTCTGATGATTATCGTTTGAGTTTAATTGAAAACTATTGCGAATGATCGTTAAGTACTTCGAGAAATTATTGTAGTCTTTATTTCTATTGTTTTCGGGATTGAGCGCGCAATTTTAGTTAACCAATGAGAAATGAGGAATAGAAGTGACCGTTTTAGCGTTACATTCGACGTGTATGAACATTTTTAGAATAGGAGGATTGATTAATCGAACTGATATGTTGCATAAAATTCGAGATATTCCATATCATTCGATAGTTCTGTTTCACCAGTTTCAGTTCAAGGGGATATCAATTTATTAAAAACCAAATTTCCTACACATTTCAAACTGGAAACGGTTATTTGTTCGTGAATGACGTCAATCATATTCGACGATAAATAAGTATGAAGATCCTATTCTGATAGCATGATAATTTCATTACCACGTCGAAAAGTCAGAATGTTTTCCTAATTAGTGAGAGACATAAAAATTCTGTTTCTAAAAAAGTACATGGAACATTTTTTGTTACCAATTTATTCGGTATATTCAGTGATATTAAATTGAACGATGACATCATTTTACGGGGATTTCGAAATATTCTATTGCTAATCATCACAAAAATAATCTGATTCGTCCTGATTTGATTCTACCTTTCAAAACCTAATCCTTCATGACTTTTGGTAACAACCTGAAAGATAAAATAAATCTCCGCAATTTTGTATAGAGAATAACTTTACGTGGCACGTGAAAGAAACTTTCGAATTCATTCCATGTGTCTCAAGAATTAGAAACCTTTCGATGTAGTAATGAAATTATCATACTTTATGAAGAATAACCTTATCATTATCTATTATCTTTGTACAAACGAATCATTCTAACTGCTAATATTCAACCACATCTGACATCACTGGCGGTAAATAATCGTATCAAATTGAAACGGTTGAGAATTCAATTTTCTCAAAATTTAATATATTCTTCATCTGAATTAGAATACATATAGACATGATTTATGTATCATAGAGACGTCTCATTTCTAATTTGTCATAAAGTTATAGAAATTGCAAAAAAAAATAGTCCAATATTTTTCAAAAATTCATCACTTTTTGGAAAATTGAGATGAGAATTCGAAAAAATCATGGATGCGTGGTTCAACAAGGACTATAACATATAAAAAAAATTGGCTAAATGAAGAATCATCGGGTCCACAAACTTGATGATTTGGCGTGGAATACCCCAATATTTCAGATTCTCAAAAAAATGATGAATTGAAATAGTCAGACTGCCTGAAACACACGTAAATGTCACAAACCGTTTGCCCTGAGGATCAGTACTGCCAGAATATACGTATCCATAAACGATGAAGATAAAGTTAAACTCTCGCCGATGCTTTTAACATCATGCAGCAACAATAAGCCCTCACTCAACAACTTATTCTTATCTTCCATTCTCTTCACTTGTCTAACACAAGCTTCTACTTTAACGAAACAGCTTCAACTTGACAGTTTCTACATCTTGAGATTTATTACAACCTCTGCTCACATATAAACTGGCTTTTTCTCTAGTTGCTTCCTTTTCAGACGTAACGAAATAAAGGAGAGAGGAAAAAAATAGAGTAACTGAATTTTGGCATCTTGCCCATCATGTTCCAATGCCTCTTCGGGGCTTGATGAAACAAAATATACATGACTTGCGAAGTTCTTGGAAGCTGCTCAGTTGATCATAGAATCGATCAAATGAATTTGGATCAGCAATTTGTCAGAACAATATGATAAAGCAGGAGCGAAACGGTAGAACAGGAACAATGCATTTTTTTGACAATATCTGGAAAACCGATGGAAACTTTTCTTTCTAACAGACATACATAACCCACACACAATATTCAGTTCTTTTGAATATCCCACGCACATCATGCTTTTCCAATCAATCAATGAATCAGTACGATCCAATCTCGCAATGTGCTTTTTTTTAAAAGAGGATCATTATTTAAAGCTCTTGAAATTGTGCATAAAAACCGAGCAAGATGAAAAAAGGCGTATCTCCAAAATCTTATCACAAAAATAAGTCACCAACAGAATTTTTAAAAAACGAGTTCACGATTTTATCACAATTTGTTTTCCTGTCTCTCCAGTGGCATGAGCTCCGTTAGAGATTAACGATCTCCATTTTCTCTGTCATGTTTTTTAAAGATCCCAAAAATACCAACTCTCTGAAATTTTCAACTCCAAGGAATCTAACAGCATCAAGAAAACACGAAATTCCTTAATTTTCAGGAAACTTCTTATTGATCCAAAAGTTCTTCACGCATTCAACAGCACGTAATGTTCTTACCTGTAGTTTTCTTACTAAATACATATTAAGAAAGTTTTCATAAAGACAAGTAAGTTACTCATTTCAACGTGATACATACGCTGAGACACATTGAATTTGTAAGCATACGCTCAGTTGCACATTTCTAGTGTCTTCTCAGCCATTCCTCAAAACTCTCTTTGGTGTTGTGCGTCTTCTCATTTTCCTTGTTGTCTCCCACTTTCCATCGTGTCTTTCCATTTCAATACCTCAGTAATTCCTCAGTTTCTCTTGTATCTAAACTTTGGAAGTGGAGAATTTTTTTATTTACGGTAGTTGCCTCCCTGATAAGGAAGTTCATGACTCGCTTGGAAATTGAGCTATAAATAATTAGATGCATAATGCATCTAAGAATGAAATTTGGGAATGATGGTCCACCATGAATATGAGATATTTGCCATCAAAAATTACCTTTGCACAAAGGCAGTCTAGAAAAAACGTGAGAAAAGTACAAATTTTATTCTAATTTCTGAAAGGAGATGTTATTTAACATATGGTTTAGCTTACTGTCGGAGAGAATTACCCGAGGCTCCTCGGGTATCTCAATTAATTATTCTAAAATCTACGCTCGACAAATCCTAATTGATCAAAATTCAAGGGCCAATCAGAGGACTATCGATTTGGGCACCAGTGACTCTCACGGGTATCACTGGTAAGACGCTAGGACACATATTTGTAAAAGTAATTTTGTATTGTGTCGATTATTGTTTGAAACTTGTATCATTTGAGAAATTTGTTATTTTGTCGAGAAACCAGAGTCGATCCCCGAGAAGCCCAAAGTTGGGATAAAAATTGAGTTAATTATCATGTTTGTGAGTATAAGTATTTTATTCCTGTCTCTTATGGTTTTCCTATTTCATTCTCTTTACTATTCCATTTCGGATGTGCCAACTACTCACTCCCTGAGTTCAGATGAACGTTGTTGTTTCCCGTTAAAACAGCTTGCGCCCAGAAGGCAATTTATATATAATAATTATATATATATATATATAATAATTATAAGCGCATACATACCACTTACATTCGTTATATTTTATGAATATATTTTGACATATATTTTTTTCCATGCGGGGGTCTGGAAAGGACAGGGGAACTTATTTGCGAATCTACTGTATAAAGATGGCCACGTGAGAACGATGTGGGAGAATATTTTACAATTATGTGTATTTATATAGAGGATACTACTGTGTATGTGTACTGTTATGTAGAGTACATACACATGTGTACAGTCAAGTCGAAAATATATAGATTTATATTAGCAAATTATCGATACATAGAGGGGGGGAGGGGTCAGAGTCGCAACTTTTCAACTGAACGGCTACGGAGCAACTACGTTGAAGGGAATTATTCTCACCTGAAGTTTAAAATTCACGAGAAATCACTAATAATTCAGTAATAAAAATGACTATAAAATTCACAAACATATCGATTTTATTTCATCACCAGCTTCTGAAAAATATCTCGGGAGTTGAGCGAGATAGAGTAATGTTTATTAATTTATGAATTTTTATTGGAGAAATGTCAGAGCTACAAAATAGACTATCATGAAAACTGCTATATCTCGCTTAAATTCCGAAATATTTACAAAAAACTGATGACAAAATAAAATCAATGTGTCTGAAAATTTATGAAAAAAATGAGTCAATTTTTTAAATTCAATATCTTAAGAGTATCTTGGAGATTGAGCAAGATAGAGTGATTTTGCCAAATTCTATTTTTGTCGAATTTTGAGAGATACATAAAAAGACTTCACGAAAATTACGCTATCTCGCTTAGTTCCCGAGATATTTTATTAAATATGAATTTCCTCAGTTTTATCTTCTCACTACTAATTTTTTTTTTTAACTAAAAGTACCTAAATCTAGTTCATAATAGAAGAAAATGCGCATGGCTCCATCTAATAAAATTATCTTGCTGCATTACAACCGTCTAGTGGTAGAGGTTAATAGAAAGAATAAACAAGAAATATCGTAGAAAATAAGAGTCAAAGGAAACACGTAAGGGAATGGGTATCCTAACTAATTGCATAAGCTCACTCGTCCATTTTGCTGTTTTCTTCATCAGGTAATGTGGAAAGGAAAAAAAAGGTTAAAGTCCAAAGAACAGTACACACTGGTGCAGAGAACCCAGGGCACGGATTTTAACTTCCTTCCGCCTCGTGTTTCCGCTTTTATATAATCGGCTTATCGGTTGAGTTTATGTGTACACGTATCTAACGAGTCTCTTCATTCAGTACTAAGAATTAGAAGAAAAATTAAATTCCCGAGAGTTAGGAAGAGAATTCATTTTATTCATCAACATAATGAAGCTCTTGCAAGCGAATGTTTTCAATTATTCTGATGAATTTCCTCATTTTTATTTGAATGATATTCATTGAAATTGAATTTTAATCCAGTAGTGAAAAGGTAAAACGGGATGAGTCCATTTGCCGAATCATGTTCTAAGAATATTTTGGAAATCAATGGAGATACGCCTTTTTGCGTCAATGCATCTTTATAGCCATTTTCAAGAGCTACAAAAAAAGCATATCTCCATTAGTATCCGAAGTATTTCCGAGATTTTCTTTAAGTAAAATAATTTTTAAATACTAATTTGATTATTTTACTCAATCCATTTCTCTTTTATCCGGACGCAATTTTCTATCAAGAGCCATTTATTTTTCGAATCGTATGATATAAAATTAATTTATCCTGTTTTCCCTATTTTCTACTTAATTATCACAACTTTATAGAATGAATGGTAATTATTTTGATTCTAATTGAATTGAATAATTAGTGAATTGTACAGAAGATTCACAGAGTGAACATCGAATTTCCTTCAACAATAGTTGAAAGCAACTTTGTTGTATACGAGTAAGCAGAAGGAATGTAGTACGTTGTGAAGCCAAATTCCATGTGGACAGCTGGTTCACGTGTGCGTACAGTACATTCACAGGGAGAGCGTCAGCGTAACCGCAATTATACTGAGCGAGGCTTCTAATTAAAATCAGAGGTCGACGCGTGACACAAACACATACACAAATACATACATCTACATGTAGATTAAATGGATAGGAGAGTGGTTGAAATTTGTGAGAATGAGCTTGTGTTATATTCATGATAGCTAGTGGAAGCATTGAATTAAAAGCTGAAAGGAAATTGAGCATTGTACATGATGCATTCAATGGAATGTTCAAGTGAACATTTTGATGGTCAAATCATTGAGAATTGGAGGAAATTATAATGGATTTAAGTGTTGAGAATTGATTGATTCGTTTATGTTGAAAATACATTTTAAAAAAATTTCGGGTAATTGTATCAGTGAATTGATGGTTTGAAGAGTTTTACAATTGGAAATTCTATCGTTGATTGAATAGAAGATTTTTTTTTCGGAAAAAGAGTTTTATTCAAAATCATTTTGTGAAAAATTCCCCCCCCCCCCCCCTCCCTCAAAATACCACAAAACAATTATCATTTTTTTTTTTCAAATGTCTTGGAGATAAGCCCTTCTTGCCTGGTTCTTGTTTTGTAGTGAATTTCATGAGCTACAGATAAGGTTGAGTGCAAAATCAATCTATCTCGCTTAATTTCCGAGATATTTTCAAAAAATTGTCGATAAATCGACTTATCTTCTTTTACCCCTTTGCTACGAAATTAAAATAGAATGAATATTTATCTGATTTAAAAAAAAAATATTAATATCTTGGATTCTGATACCATGGAATTTTTATTTTTTTTTCAAGGTTTTAAGGTAGCATCCTAAAGAATTCGATAATAGTTAATCCCTTATTTTTTTCATACCGTATCAAAAATTGTATTTTTCCTTACATTTTCCCGTAATTTTTAATCATTTTTATCGTTTAATTTGAGATATGAATTATCAAAGTTACTGAAAATAGCGGTGGTGGGGATAAAACACCCTAAATCGGACGAAAATAACGAGATTATTAAAAAATCACACAGTTGACCTATTATTTAAAAACTATTGGCGAAAAGAACAACATTTTAACTAAATAATAGGAGAAAAAAAATATTCAATTCTCCGTATAGTTATTGAGAAATTTTAATTAGAAGGTAGTCGTAACTATTTGCCTCTCTCTCTATCTTATGCATGTGATAGGAGATTAGTAATGCAAAAAAAAATTCAAGAAACAAAAAAAAATTATATTCACAAACTGAAGATGTGGCTTTCGAATAGTTCAATCACTTTTTCGGGTAAATTAAATCACACTTTCCCCGAATTATCTGTAATTAATTGAAAACTAATCTACAGATCCTCATTTTTTTCTGTTTTATCAACCCCTCTCTCAGATACTACATTAATCCATGAAGAATGCCAATAATAAATTCTATCACAATAAGTACTTCAAATGGATGGGATAGAAAATAAAGAAATCGTGAGTAAAGCTCAAAACGGAATTCACGCCAGAAAATACTCATTTCCGCTTTACATTGAAGTGGAGATTCCCCCAGGGGGATGTTTCACCCCTCACTAAAGATACTATGTGCGTTGCGTGAAAATTTTGGAGAGATTTTTCCCTTATTTCTCTCCTTCTTTTCGTCACTTTTATTTCCCCCAGTACTCGTGCGTGACAAAAATTCCAGATTTTTTTTCGTCCCCTCTCTCTTTATCTCTCTCTGTCTCTCAGTCCCCTCGATCTTGAGAGGCAAGAAACCAGAGAAATGGTTGCTCCTGTCGGAGAGAAATGATGAGAGTGCAAATAAAGAGAATCGAAGAGTCCCTGTATCGTCTAGAAGAAACAGGGGCAAAATGGACCTTTGCAGTAAAATGATCCGACATTTTTTTTTATAGTGAAGGCCTCTCCAAAAATTTTTGAAAAAATTCCCCAACAATGTCGATATTTTACACCATTTTTCTGATTTTTTTCTGATTTTTTCACCGACTCCTTCACTCCAAAAAAAAATCCTCAATCATTTTACTCCGTAGGTTCATTTTATTCCTGTCTTCTCTATATTTACGAGAATTGGTTGAACGAAGAGAGTTGATCTTTTGCAACACTCCAAACTGATTTATCGTTCTTGGGTGAGACAGAAAAGGTCATTCTTTTACCATACTTCTTTTGTTCAGATTACATAGGACAGAATAAGAGAAGGGTGAGAATAAAAAATGATAGTAGCTACTCTTCCGAGTGGCTGTACGTGAGCTCAATGTATTGATAACGATACTTCTGTCTACTTGAGATTCAATATTGTCCGATAACGCAGATGAACGGCTTGGTGTCTTATCATCGTTATACATTTTTAGAGTACCATGAATAGAGGAGAACAGGTGGAGCTAACAGTTGGGCATTTTAAATCTCGGTGATCCAACATGCCGAGAGACCAATTGCACCGTAGATCAGTTGAATTCAGTAGTTGAAGAGGTAAAAGTGAATAATTTGATTTTTTGCTGAATTTTTTTCCTCAAATATTTCGGAAGATAATGGAGATACGCCTTTTTAATGCTCTTGTCATTTTTTTGTGGAGGATTTTAAGAGTTACAAGAGTGGATGAGGAGAAAAAGGGCGTATGTCACTTAGTTCTGGGATATTTGAGGTGAACAAATGACGAAAATAGAAGGACAGAGATAAAAGGACAGAGATAAAAGTGGACCAATTTTTTTCATTTGTTTTTTGAGAATATCTCGGAAAGTAAATGACATAGGACAATTTTGCTAAATTTTGTTGCTTGCAGCTCTCTGAAATGTATAACTTTTCAAAATTCTGTAAAAAAAATAATTCCGACAAAAAGGATGTAGGGTAACATGATCAATAGATAAACATTGAGCAAAAGATAGAGAGTTCTTTTTTTTTAGAGTTATAGAAATAATTGAATGATTTTTAGACTTTCCTCGTTGATTTCTGATTATAACACTGATATAGATTTATTTAACCCCCACATAGATTTTTGAAAATTTGCCGTAAATCTTTGCAGAAGTTCTTGAAGTTTTTTATAAATAAGGATTAGTGCAAAAAGGATGTATCTCTGTTAGAGATGTAAAATTACCGTCATTTTTTGGATGTGTCAGGTCAGTCGTAAAATGACGGTTTCCTGACCATTTCCGACCTAACCTGTAATTCCTGTTGGAAACTGACGGTAATTTTTTTTTTATCGGCAATAATTGTGTTTTATAATGGAAAATCATATATTTAGATGAAAACTGACGGTTATTTTTTATTTCAGTCACTTTTTCGGTCATTTTTGTCTAACTTTCCTTTTTTTTTGAGACGCATGAAGCTTCAAAAGGAAAGAAAAATATCGAGCATTACATTTTAATGAAATTTGTATAATGTAATACAATGGAGTGAACACCAATATTTCGTGTGAATTTTGCTCTCCAAGATGAAGTAACAAAAAAATCAAAATCAGCTATATAGATGTAAACTGACTGTAATTTAAATAGTGGGTCATTTTCCTGACGCAAGATTTGGTCAGTTTATTCCTGACGAAAACCGTCAGTAATTTAGCTTTGGTCAGTTACGTGTAAGTTACCGGTAAAATGACGGCGAAATTACCAGTCAGTTTTTAGTTTCACATCACTAATCTCCATTAGTTTCCGAGATATTTGGGAAAAACTATGAAAGGAAAATATTGATTCTTTCTGCTTTGGCTCTTCACTACTGAATTGTCGTTTTTTGGGAGATTTCAGAGAGTTATACTCGTTCCAACAAAAGCTGACATTACTTACCCATTTTCTTTGTGTACTTCCCGACTACTTAGAGGAGTAAGGAACATTCAATTCTGCTCGAATAAAATTAAATGTTTTTCTCACTTATCATAAAGTGTGTAACGATAAAAATGTAATAAAAAAAGTTGCAGATAATTTGTTTGATGAAGAACTTCATAATACTTGAAGTTTACTTCTCTTTCAAAGTTCATTTGAACTTTCTCGAAAATCCTGAGAAGTAAATTCACCGAGAAATGACCAATTTAATTCTTTTTTTTTTCCTTTTCTTCAGAAAAAATTCATCGTAAATTGATCTCTATCATGTACTTTATTATTTCTATCTTGTGCTTCATGGATTTGAGTTTATTGAGTAGAAAAAAAAAGAAGAGGATGAAAATAACATTTGCGCAGGCAAGTGTACCTCTGTGAAAGAACATAATGGCCATGGTGATCTGGGTTGACAAGGGTCAAGCAGAAGAGTGGGGGTTGTTTCGAGTGGAAAAAGGGGGGGGGGGGAGAGTCATAAAAAGTGGCGAGGTGGATGGAAAAAAAAGGGCGAGATTACATTGGACAAGGCACTTCAGTGTGGACTCGGCGTCAACTTTATTTCTCTTTAACATTCATCTTCAATGAAAAAAATAAAAATTTTGGTTAATTAATTGTTTGAGTGATGCATTATTGTCTTCTCGAAAAGGTGAAACAAGATAACTCATTTTTTTTAAATATTTTTTTTGTGAATATTTTGGAAACCAATGGAGATACGCCCTTTTACCGCAACATTTTTTTTGGAGCTCTTCAAATTTTCTGTCGAAAAAATGGAAGAGAAAAAAACGATTTATCCTTTTTTAAATTCAGGGAATTTTATGATATTTGGATCTGTAGTCAGAATTCTTTTGTCTTCAAAGATCTCCAGCTGAACTCGAATGAAATTTAGACTCTTATGATTCCAGTCGTCTTGACATCAAACATGTGAAAACGAGAATTCTCCAATTTTTTTGGGATCAATCCAATTAATATCGATAATTTCAAAGAATAGACGAAGAGAAATAGGTATCGACGAGAAAATTCTTCATTCGAT
The DNA here is from genome assembly GCA_963942555.1 of Aleiodes leptofemur. Taxonomy (NCBI): domain Eukaryota; kingdom Metazoa; phylum Arthropoda; class Insecta; order Hymenoptera; family Braconidae; genus Aleiodes; species Aleiodes leptofemur. The sequence continues at coordinate 5,901,435 of OZ012609.1, forward strand.
CCGCTGTCATATAAATTTCTGTTAATTGAGTAAAAAAAATCCGTTCTCTCTCCCTAATTACTATTGAAACTAGAATCAAAGTCCCATAGACATCAGCAAATGAAGATTTATCGCCAGTACACGATGAGAATTGCATCAAAGTGGTGAAAGACTGATGTTAAGATTCACAGTAATGACAGACTGAGATTTTTTTCATAATTATTTTCTAAATTTATATCACGTGCCGTGCATCAAACAATGTAGCTTGATTGTTCTCAATTTCTCGGTATCTACGTGCTGAGAAATCCGATTTATCCCACATTTTACACTTGTGAGATTTCTGAATGTGTCCCGACACTTTGCGGATGATAAAAAAAATCAGGAAAACATTAAATCTTCATTGTTGAAGTCTGAAATCCATCACTTGAGTCAAAATTTGTGAATGTCTCGCTCTTATTTAGTATTAAATGAAGAGGTTTCTGTTCTGTGCTTGTGTTGACTTATTCCAGGAGGATCATGCTGTGGAATACATGAATTTTATACAAAATTACGTCTCATTCATCACTCAGATGGTTTCAGATGACGGGAAAATGCAGAGATACTTGAAATATTGTGTTGAAGATGATTTCAGAAATTTTTGAATGTTTGATCTTTGGGATATAATTCCTAGAAATATAACATTCCTTTTTTATTGGAATTTGTTCATTTGTTTATTTCAGTCAAATACATTTTATTTCATCAGTTTTCTGAGGATATCTTGGAAGTCAAGCGAAGTAAAACGATTTTTTTCGAATCTTGTATTTTAGTTCTTAAAATTCTCTACAAAGGAATACTAGTATAAAAACGCTCTATCTCACTTAGATTCTGAGATATTTAAGAAAAATTGGTGACAAAATAGAATCAATTGTCCGAAAACTTCATTATCTTTTATTTCAAGACCTTCACAAATTTTTAAATCTATATTCATGATGATGAATGTGTGCGCTCAATTGATGAGGCAATCGAGTCTGTTGATGTAACTAGACGCAGATTAATATAAAAAAAAAAGATAATAGAAAAAATGAAGACTGGCACCATATGCAACAGAACTGTTCTTTAATTTTAATATTATTATGACAATTCACATTTATCTAAGGGGTTTTCAAACTTCTATACTAACCAAAAATTCATACAAGAAATTTGTCACAGGTTGTTTTTTAATGTATTTTAATGTATGTTTTATTTTTATAATATTTATAGAGCCCGAAGAAGCTTCTAATCAGAAGCGCAACGTCACAATTTTAAGAAGTAAATGTGAAGATTGACTTCTACTATTTATTCATCTGTCCAACATCCCAATAACCTCAAAATTCAATTTTCATCATCATGGACGACAACAAAAATAGAAATAATAACTAGTTATTAAACGAAAAGTTCATCACATTCGAAGAACTTTTCATCAGGAGATTAGATGTATTAAACCAGATTACTCGCTAACAACTTCCAAAAGGAGAATCATCTTGTTTTATTATTTTATTAATACGGCTGGAGAAATGAAAAATCAGATAATATTAATTGAAGTTTGCATTTATTTGAAGTTGTCGTTTTCAGCTCAATCACAATCTTCAGTTACAAATCTATTCCTTTACATATATTGTACCATATTCAGAGAATACAATCGGAACGATAAGAATCCTCCAAATCCCTCAGTTCCCTTGTAAAAAAGACCGATACCTGTCAGAGGACCTGATATCGTTTCTACTTCTACACCATCCAAGAATGGTATAGTTGTTTGCCCGACATCATCCAAACAACTCGAAGGACCAAATGCGATGTAGGAACTGGATGATTCAATTGGAATGTTTTCATGGACTGAATATTCTGAACTTCGAGTTCTGCGCTTCAGCATGGGTTTCCTGTTAATGGAGTATTAATTGAACAATAAGTGAAGTGACTATCGCAGTTGTAGAGATAGAAAAGAGATAAAGAAGTTTTCATTTCGAAGAATTATTTTTGGAGAACTGATCCTTTTCAAGAGAGAGTCCTTCAAAAACTTCTGTATCTTTCTCAAATTTCGAAATGTACTTCAATAGTGATGGAGCAAGCATTCATTTGATTCTCCTGCTATTCACGCTCCGGAAACTCACCAATCGCTTGCAGTGGCTGACATCCATTGAGGTTTAGAAGACTTATCAAGTTTACCTAATACGAAGTCGAAAGGTATATGCTGAACCTGAATCTGCAAATGTTGCTTGGGACCTATTTGGTTGTTTTCAATCAGACCAAATTTTATACCTGTGAGAAGTTTATGATATCAACAGTAAAATGAAGGAACATGTAGAGATTATTTTGGAGATATCTGAGCAATTATGAGAATCAAGATAATCTAAGTGGTAGGTCCAAATTATTTACTTTCTTTTTTCGAACTTTTCATAATTATTGTAATAATCTCGATTATGGAACATTATTTCGATATTCAATAGCGATATTATGAAATCTCTCTACCTGTGACAATGTGTCCAGAAGGAACAATTATATCATCCAAATTAATGGCATTACTCTTTTCTTCGATAACAATGAAATGTTTTCCACTTTGATAGGAACTTTGAAGACCTTTACGGCTTTTTATGATCTCTGATCTCATTTTAGGATTCTTCCTCCACGATTGCGAGTTTTTCATAATTACACCCTGTTCGCCAAGTTGTCCTTCCTGCATCTGAATATGAACTATTCCATCTTCAACAATTAATCTTATACCAGTCACAACCCTGAAATAAAACATACTGAAGGAAGAGATTCGTGGTATTTACAAAGATGAAAGCATGGTGCATTACACGATCAAAATTCGATTTTATATTGAGTCACTAATATTAGCATCCTCCGAATATTTGCTTAATATCTGGATTAGCTAATGTCAGATGCCAATTTCGGGAAATGTCTTGATAACTTTCTTTTTCACGCTCCCCCCTCCCCCACCCCCCTCATCCTCCCTTCGTTAGTAGGATATGAGTAGGTTCTGGTGATAATTTTTGCGTAATATTTTGGAATTGAAGAGAAATTTAAATTTCAGTGGGAGACTTCTGTAGAGCAGAATCCGAACTCACAAAAAGTCATTAGTTTCCGAGATAATTCCAAAAAAATTGCATACCAAAAAAATAGACATCCTGAGAAATGAAATAGGACAATTCAAATTATCTTCATGAATTATTCATAATACTTCGCAGGTAGAATTGATGAATTTTAACGTCCTGATGAGGGTTCATGTTGAATGAACCGAAACGTTGACAATAAAAAATTTAACTTTTGATTAATTGAGTTTTAATTAATGACCGCAAGGCCAATCATCTACTTCAATTTTGAATTTGAACGGTCAAATAAAACATCATTTCATCTTCATAAATATCTTGAATGAAATATCTTAGAAACTTATGGAGATGCTCAGTTGATGGAAGTGGAAAAGCTGAGTTCTTCGCCATTTTGTATTAAAAAGTTAATTATCAACATACATGTTATTTGCAATATTACTCTCTGAGGGAAGTAAGCTGAAGACATGAGTGGCGTGAGGTTTCTCTTCCATCAGTCTCAAAGAACTGCCTTCGCATGTGCACCAACATTTTTCACAAACACGACTGAAATATTGTTCTATTAAAATTCAGAGAATTGAAAATGAAGAATTAGAAATGATCCCTTACTTACGCATAATAGTATGACCATGAAAATGCTACATTTTTTCCATGACATTGTGATTTATTTCCATAGATTTTTCCATAAGCATCTTCAATCCACTGGTATCTTTTTCTTTCCGATGTCTGTAGAATTTAGACTTATTTAACAAACTATAGATAACTTCAACTAGAGAAATGTAAATAGCGTTATTTACCAGTTCGCAGTACTTTGGACTCTGAACTGTCCGGCAATCAAAAACCCTATTGCAGTCGTAATAGTTTGTTAAATGGATAGCACTACAATCTCCCCAGCACGAATTTTCGTAATTTTTTCCCCATTCGTCTATTAATATATCTTGGTAGAGATTTTCCATTTCGAAAAATGTTACATCTGCATAGGAGAACAGTGCTGAGTAACGATAGAGTACATTGTTGAAGAAACAAACTTATTCAATATCAATGGCTGTTAAATTTTAGCCAGGAATTTATCAATTTTCAATTTTAATGAAAAATAATAGTAAATGAATAATAGAAAATGTCAAATTCCATACAAATGTGTCATTTACATTTGTATTACTTAAAATTTGATTTATGAATGATTAAATCAGTGATGTGTCCGAAAAAAAAGAGTTCTTGTTTGATAGAATATAATGGAGTGAGCCAACATCAAGGAAAATACTACAGTAGAACCTCGATTATCCGAACCAATTGGGACTGAGACTAGTTCGGATAATCAAAAGTTCGGATAATCGAAACGTGGGTTTATTGGGACTAAATCATAAACAACACCTTTTTGCAGAAATTTTTTTCTACATTTTTACATACATATATACATATACCCAGAAAAAAATGTTCAGATCTGATCAGATCAAATTAGTCAGATCTAATTTGATCTGATCAGATCTAAACATTTTTTCCCGGGTATATATATTGAAATTTGACATCCATATTAACGTTGAAATATATATATGTGTATTTTAAACATCTGAAAAAAATATGCGACGTTGCATACCCACGATTCTTGCAAATATATATCAGTGCTCACGGCGGTGGCAGCGAGCACAATGTATCTTTCGCACCAACGTTCGGATAATCGAGCGTTTGGATGAACCAAGTCATCGTTCGGATAATTGAGGGTTCGGATGATCGAGGTTCGGATAATCGAGGTTCTACTGTATTAATCATTAGAATTTTTCATTGATAAAAGATTCAAAACAAAAATCTTTTGAATTTTCGTAACTTTGAACAAAATTTCAAATTTTGTTTAATTATTTACGTATCAGGTAAATTTTCCATGAATTCCAGAGAATCTCAAGTTAATTAAAATTTCTTAGATATTTCATTTTTGTTGTTTTTTGGACTTTGAATAATTATTTTCTTACAGTGGTGCAATAATCTTAGTTTTGTTCATTGAAAAATATGAAACTGACCTCGAATATGTCGTGGTGGATCACATGAACGAAAATCCAACCGGGCAGATTCTAGAACGTGGCTGAATATTCTAAAATAGTATTGAAGCCGTTTCACTCTACTTGTTTGTGCATTTAATAACATTCTGACGGAATCATCTGTAGCATGGTAGACTTTATTTAATACTGCATATTTAAATCTCAATGATATGATTCCCGTTATTTCCGCCGAAATAAGAAGCGTGTATAAATTATACCAATAATAATTTGGTGACAGTTGTCCTCCGCAGAATTCCGCTCCTTTCGTCTAAAATCATGAGTAAAAGATACTATTCAACGTAATTTAATTTCAGATTTATGTCAATCACATCGTCGCCTTAATGTGGCACTTGCCCTTTTCAGGGGATATAGCGAGTAAGGATTAGAGAGAGATCGTCGCCTTAGAGTGAAAGGGGCGTAAGTGCCAAAAACACAAATTTCTGGTGTGAAAGGGGCGTATGTCCACTTATCACTCCAAAATGTTTTTTATAGCCTCTGGAACATTATTTGGATAGTTGAAAATTAAAATAACAAAATGGCGTAACTACCAATTTTAAAATGAAAGGGACGTATCTCCACACTTACGCCCCTTTGTTATTTTCTTTTCAAACGCTATATAATTTTTAAAGTTAAAGTGAAAAAGACGTATCTCCGCACTTTCGCCTCTTTGGTTTTATGAATTTTTTTATCTCATGAGAATATTTGGAGTTACGCCCTTTTGTTTTTAGGATTTTTCATCCCAATTTCAGCACCTACGCCTTTTTGTTTTAAACGATTTGTATCTAAACTATGGCACTTACGCCTCTTTGTTTTCAATTTTTTTCCGATGATTAGAGAAAATTCAATGAAAACACTAAAAACAAAGAGGCGTATCTCCGGCACTTACGCCCCTTTGTTATTAGTCAGCGGTATTTACGCCTATACAGGGTGTCACTAAATAAGTTTAAATCCGGTGAGCTACTGGTGCAGAAATGTACCTAGAACGCTAGAAAAATATTGAAAAAAATCATTTTTCAACAGATTTTGAATAATTAATTTTTTAAGTAGACCAATGAAACTTCGTGTTTCATCGAGTAGAAAACCGTGTGGAGGGGATACATAGAGTACGTGCCATTATGTGAGTGACGTGAACATAGCGCCTGGGTTCACGTCTGTCATTCATGTTTGGAAAAAATAGTTTCGCGCGTAATTTTTTCACACTCAATTCAAAGCTAGGCTCTGCGCTCCAAGATGACTGAAATTTGCCCTGATCAATCATGGCTAACGTAATTGATTAATTTCCATTTAATTTCATTTTTGTGCTAGAAATTTGATTTTTGTAGTACGAAAATTTGGTTTGGTGGTCATTAGAAAATGATTTTTTCTCTAATTAGACAGGGCAAGTCCTGGAAATCCTGAAGTGCAATTGAAGACCTGATCTCGAGCGAAGTGCATAACATGTGCACTCTTGATTCATAGGGAAGGCACTTCCAGTGCACAGAACGTGCATTTTCTCTGCACAGAGAGTGCACTTCCCAGCCACTTTTGGTACGCAAAGAGTGCAGCTCCGACGCACACAGTGTGTACGTCTAGCCCACTATGTACTTTCCGGTACACAGTGTGAACTCCTGGTGCACTTCAGGTACGCAGAGTATGCATTTTCGGCGCACAGAGTCTGCACTTCTAGTGCGCAGAGTTGCACTTCTGGTACACAGAGTGTGCACTTCGGGTACACGGAGTGTGCACTTCTGGTGCATAAAGTGTGCACTTCCGGTGCACTTCTGGTACGCGAAATGTGCACTTCCGGTGCACTTCTGGTGCACAGAGTGTTCACTTTCGATGCACTTCTGGTGCACACTGTGTGCACTAGGAGTGCACATTTCGCGTACCAGAAGTGCACACTGTGTGCACTAGAAGTGCACATTTCGCGTACCAGAAGTGCACACTCTGTGCACCAGAAGTACACTCTCTGTGCACTAGAAATGCACCGGAAGTGCACACTCTGTGCAGCAGAAGTGCATTGAAAGTACACATTCTGCGCACGAGAAGTGCACACTTCATGCATCATAAATGCACACTTCATGCACCAGAAGTGCACATTCCGTGTACCCGAAGTGCACCCTCTGTGTACCAGAAGTGCACACTCTGTGTACCAGAAGTGCAACTTTGCGCACTAGAAGTGCAGACTCTGTGCGCCGGAAATGCATACTCTGCGTACCTGAAGTGCACCAGGAGTTCACGCTGTGCACTGGAAGTGCCTTCCCTATGAATCAAGAGTGCACATGTTATGCACTTCGCTCGAGATCAGGTCTTCAATTGCACTTCAGGATTTCCAGGACTTGCCCTGTCTAATTAGAGAAAAAATCATTTTCTAATGACCACCAAACCAAATTTTCGTACTACAAAAATCAAATTTCTAGCACAAAAATGAAATTAAATGGAAATTAATCAATTACGTTAGCCATGATTGATCAGAGCAAATTTGAGTCATCTTGGAGCGCAGAGCCTAGCTTTGAATTGAGTGTGAAAAAATTACGCGCGAAACTATTTTTTCCAAACATGAATGACAGACGTGAACCCAGGCGCTATGTTCACGTCACTCACATCATTGGACGCACTCTATGTATCCCCTCCACACGGTTTTCTACTCGATGAAACACGAAGTTTCATTGGTCTACTTAAAAAATTAATTATTCAAAATCTGTTGAAAAATGATTTTTTTCAATATTTTTCTAGCGTTCTAGGTACATTTCTGCACCAGTAGCTCACCGGATTTAAACTTATTTAGTGACACCCTGTATGTTATTATTTTTTATTCTTCTACTAATATTGCGTAAAAGACCTTGGAAAGCCTATTGGAGCAATAATAGTGGAGATACGCCTGTTTGTTATTTGAAAAAAAAATCGGGAAAAATGGCACTTACACCCCTTTCACTCTAAGGCGACGATATAATTCAAAGATAATCTGCTATTTCGAAATATTCATTTATTTAACCCTAGACCGGTCATTTTATGAGGGAGTTGCCACGTTTAGCTGTTTTTATTTTTCTATGATGCATGGTTGAGTGGAAAATTTAGAAAAAAATTGACTCTATTCTTTAAAGTGTTTAACAAACTATCGTATCCTTGAAATGACATATCAATGACTGTAAAATCATTCACAAGTGTGTTGTCCACAGACATATCATGACCCCCCCTCCCCCCCCCCCCCTCGTCGCTAATTGGCATAATCTTAACATAAAGATGGTGACGTTAAATGAGTATAAAAAAAAACATATCATGCAAAGCTGATGGAAAAAAAGATTTGATGGGACTGAAATTCGACTGGATAATGCATGTTTATACAGAGGTAACGTACATATTGTTGGTAAACACCAAAAAAATCGTGCCTCCCAGGAGTGAATGATAATGGGTTGTTTGCGTCAAATGAATTCTTGACCTCTATCCATATGTCATCATCGGCCAGCACAATTGGGCAATTTTCAAAGTAGTCCAATGCCGTCAGATTGAAATGGGTACTTGAATACTTTATAGAGTCATCGTAATATCCCTTTATTTTTTCTAATTTATCTAAGATTGATGACATATAAGTTATCAATATTGCTGGTAATTTTTTCCATATATTCTTTAACAGACTGAGCCTGTCATCCATTTGCATCACCAAATTATTCAACTGCGACATGATATTTTTGTTGCTTGAATCCATAATACTTTCGTTGATATTTTTGCCATCTTGAATGCCTTGAAGAAGCGCCAAATCCAACTTCCATGAAAACCTAATTATAGAGTTCAATTTGTTAAATGGAAATGGAGTGGCAGAATTCACTGCATTCATGTGAATTGCACAGAATACAAGAACGAGATTAGATCTTGGTGACATCTTCAAATGATCAGTAGATCAAGCACAATTGAATCACAAGCTACACGAAAAGTTATATATACAATGATGTGAGACGTGACACAATTTTTTGAGTTTTTGGATATCAATGAAGGCAGAGCTACTATTTATAGCAACTGCAGAAACATTCAAAAGTTATGAGCTCTTTGGTATTTTGTCGCAGCGTATCTTATCTACTGCTTACGTTTGCAAGGTAATCTCTTCCACGAAAAAGAGAAGGTGCACTTATTGAATTCAAAAAATGGTTTGAATATTCGAAACACGAGTACTTTTTATAGTTATGAATAATCATCATTATTCAATCATCCGTCATTTAATATTTTTTTTCATTCAATATGAGAAGATAGGATAGAATCCCTTTTTCTTGGTTATTTTTTTTATGGAGTAGAATTACAATAATTGAAATTTTTGCAAAAAAATCTTAACATGTTAAGAGCAGGCAAGATATGTATCAGTTTTTTCATGAATCTAATAGATATCTTCATTAGATTCTTTCAATGTGGATCCTTCCTAAAAATTCAAACGAAAAGTTAAGAGCTGCGACAATTCAATTTCTAAAAGAAAAAATGAATAAATTCTTTTGTCTTTTTATCAACCGGACTCAAGTCGTGAAACATGTATAGGAAATGGAAAGACAACCTTGAATGTGAGAAATTTAACATTGTAGCTTATATGCAGCACAGAAAAACGTTGGTTTTCATTATTGTCTAATATTTTCTATTTAACATGGACAGCGATTGAATCTCCGTAATGATAGTATTGGGATATTTCATTTTATCAATTGTTAAAACCATTATATTTTTCTCGACATTGTGCATTAAAAAAAGTGAGAACGAATACATATAGTAATAATAATAAAAATCTTCAGAATAGATTTTTTTTTTGATCATTCTACCGAAAAAGCTGAGAAAATTCGATCGATGCAGTCAAAAAATGAAGGTTCAACCCTCCATCCCCGAAAATTTTCATTTTTATCGTCACAACACAAAAATCTAGAAAGCAGATCAACGGCGAGTCCATTCCCCACAAATTTAAAAAATACAAAATAGATTTTTCATTATTTTTTTTAAATATAAATAAACAGATCTTGATAGAATAATTTGATTTCCTCAAAAATCATCATGGATTCATTTTAAAGAAATGCATAAATTCATGGAGATGGACTCATCTTCCCCCTCCACCCAAAATTTCTACGACCATTAGAACTGAAGATATTCTCCAAAAAAAATTGGAATGTCCATTTTACCCCACCCCTATGTCCACTTGACCTGATATATCACAGTAGCACTGGAATGGAGGTTATAATTTACGTTGCCAGTAGTGCGAGAGTGTCCGGAAAAGGGGGGGGGGGAGGGGGGAGGGAGAAAAACGTAAAACCGTGTGGAAAAAGGAAAATAAAGTTGGAGCCAGAGAAAAAGAATACATAGAAGAGGTTTTTGGTGCTCACTGGTGATGCTCGTTTGTAAAGGGACTCCCTAAAGGCTAAAGCGTCGTACTATTCTGGAAAGTGTAGTGTATGTATAGTTAGAAGGGTGCGAGGAGGCATACGGACTGGAAAGTCAATCCAACCGGGAGTACTACTGCCGCAACATAGAACAAATGGTTAAACCACCGAGAACCCAGTGTGACTTAATAAATAGCTCGTAAAATGTATGGTTCTTTTATTTATTTTTCCTTTTTCGTCCGTTATTTCTCCTCTATTTCCTGTGCTCTCTTATGGGTATCACCTTGCTGATGTGGGAATTGAATTTATTGAATCAGTGATCCTAAAAAATGTAGGATGACTTTTTAACAGTTAGAATTTATTGAGTATTCTAAAGCTAAATACGGCTTGAGATCAAATTTAACAAAGATCTACAAAAATTTAGTAGTGAAAAGGTGAAAGATAATAATGGAGATATGGTTTTTTTTACCCTGATCTAGTTCTGTAAAACATTTCAAAAGCTACTAAAGAAGATTAGGGCAAAAAAGCTTATCTTTATTAGTTTCCAGAATATTTTCAAAAAATTGAATATCAAAAAAATGGACATCCAGAGAAATAAAATCGGAAAATTCAAATTATCTTGATGAGCATCCTCGAAAAAATATCTTAGAAATTCATGGAGATGCTCTGTTGACGGGACTGAGAAAGCTTAATTCCACCATTTTGTATTGGAATTCTTTTAGCAGAAGCTAAAATGGAAGCATTACTAAAAATCCATGTATTCATAGAAAAGTGCCATCTGGAAGCATATACTTTTGCTAATTATAATAAAAACAGAAAAGAAAGTGTGAAAATATGTTGAGTATTGATGTGACATGCTAAGTAACATGAGTCGTCCAGTGTTCGAACGGATAAGAGTCATCAGAAACAGTGAACGAACGAATGAAATTCGATGATATGCCCTTTCTGCCCTATTTCACACTTGTAGAGAATTTCAAGAGCTACAAACAAGGGATAAGGAGAAAAAAAGGTGTATCTTCATTGATTTTTGACATATTCTTAGGATACAAAATCAATAAGAAATCATAAACTCAACTTGTTTGATCTCTCCACTACCGGATTTCAAATCCAACGAATTCCCTTCGGACTTTTCTGTCCTGATTATCCTCCACGTCATTGGATACATTTAAACTCCAATAATTGTCAGAAATCATCGAGTGAATTCAGATCACGTGCAATTTCATCTCATTCCATAGTATTATTTGGTTAACGATTTGGTAATTCCTTTCTACGCAGTTTGGCTTCTCTACGGTCTAGTTAGTGTGAGGGTTATCGAGGCATAAAGTGAATTCTACCCCAAAGGCAGTAATAACGCAGCAAGCATTCGACCGGCAGTAGCACACAGAGAACTCAAGTGCAATTCACCTATTTCTATACTGTATACATATATAGATATACACAAAGATGAGGAGAATAGATACATAAGTAAGAGATAGAGCAGAAAACGGAAGGAGTGAAAAAGCTTAGTATGAAAAATGTCCGGATGATCCTTCACTTACCGTGGTACACACAGAAAACCGTACACTCCTGTTTCACCAACATTGCCACTGTGAAAAATAATGTTCTACGCCATTTACGTTGGCGACACGTTTTACTTCAACGTCCACCGTACAATCCACCTCAGTCACGTTATTATATGATGAAAAAAGATATATAATTCATATCGTTTCACTTTTTACCAACACATTTTCAAAGTTTTAACTCACTGATGGTTCAGTCTCTATTTTTCTTTTCCTTTTTTTTTTTTTTTTTTTTGGTAACCATGAACTAGGTGTTGTGAGATAAATTGATGTGACAGTATGAAATCGTTTTGGTGAAATAGAAGGACTGAGAATTAGAGAGGAAGCATTTACTTGTAGTGAGATATATGAGGTCAAGGTATTACCTCTTTTAGCCATTCTACTGTGGAAACTCGACAATAGAATTAACGACCGTACGAGACAGAAAGAGAGAAAGGGAAAGAGAGAGAGAAAGAGAAAGAGAGAGAGAAGGCTTATTCGATCACAAGTTTTCGGGTAGCCATCGAAGAGAGTTTTGGGAATTCAAACAAACTTTCATGTGCCCACATGTGTGATCCTTCATTTACCCTTGTTCTAATTCTAATTTTAATTGTTAGAAAGTTAATTGGAGAAAGAGGGATAAGTTGTGATTTAGAGAAAAGGATTTTGCGGTGTTATTGTGTTGATGGAAAATAACTTCATGGAAATTTATCTAGTGATTAACTTTGTGAACACTTTATTGGACCTCCAAAGAGTGGTGCTGAATTGCTTAAATGATTCTGCAAAAACATAATTCATCGTGATTTAAAGGAAAATGACGTTGAGTACCAATTTCGTTAACTTTACTTCTCAATCGTGAATATCAAAAATCATCGAAACTATATGAAAAAATGAGAGATATTGAGCAAAAAACATTCGAGCCGTGATAGATTTAAGATATTTTACAAGTAATACCAACGACTATACAGTAAATTAGAAGAAAATTTATAGTCACTGTCATCCGCTAGCGTTACGCTATCCCGATTTCTCGTTCACCAGTCCGTATAACGTGGCCAACTAAAAGTGTCTAAAGTTTCTGAAGGATTTACTATATGCTTGTTTGCAAAGTACGCATTATTGTGGTAAGAAGAAAAAATATATGAAGAAACAAGTAATAATAATACTTACAGGTACGTTAGAAGTTGATACTAAAAATTTAAGAAAACTTCGTAGATTGTGATATTTGAGAGACAGTTATTGTTTTTTTCCTTTGTCCTATAATTTTATTATATTTGTTTAACTCCAACTTCCAAAACTTCATGTGTACAAAAAAAATGCAAAATAATGCCTCTTTTTTTTGTCTTGTTTCATGTTTTTATTCATAAGACATTTGTTCTGGTTTTCTCTTAGTGCCAACTTGGAGAGTCTGAGGAGCATGAGAATGCGGTCGGATTTTCAGTGGTCAAACAGTTGGCCAATGCGGTTATGATATCTAACCGCAGTTGTCCACTATTTGCCATTCTGCACTACTTCAAAATGAAATTGTTGGGAAAAAAAAATAGCATTGATAACGCGAGACAATGGAAAAAGTAGATATCACTGATTGAATTGCAATTGATACGCTATTTTTGATGGAAATAATGAATTATGAGTGGATGAGGAAAAAAGTTTCATGCATTTTAAAAAGGGTCATGATAGAACTTTCATCTCTGTCTGTGTGTGATTAACATCAATGAATGTCCCCAAGTGGAGCTGTAATTGAAATCCGATACTCATCGTTCTATTACTCCTCGAGTGGTGCTAGACCAATCGAATACCATCATTCCTGTGTACTTTTCAATTCGAATATTCCACTATATTATTCAAACTAAATCGATGAGAATCAGTAATTCACATTGATGATCCATTGAGCCAATGACTAGAGATACTCATTAGAATTTGGGAAGTCAGAGGTGAATAACTGAAAGCTTTTCTTTCAACTGATGTTAATCGTCTCGGTATTACACTGCTTGAATTGATGAAAATATTACCTGATATTTTTGAATGCTAATGCTTAAATTTCAATGATCCAGCATTCCTCTGTCAGTGATGCATTGCTAGTCATTTTTCTTTCGATTATGGGTGCTTTCAACATTGGGCTCAAAAATGAAAAAGTGTATGTGTAGTGTATTGGTCATTGTGATAGCTTGTTATGGAGGTATGGATGGTAGGATTCTGAACCACAGGATTAATCAAATGTAGAGCGTCTAATGGAGGTTGAAGCTAAATCCGGATGTAGTCTAGTGCATGAATAAACCTGGACAATTTTGGTTATTGGAGTTCCTGGAATGATTGATAAGGCGATCAACGAAATTTCTGCCTTCAAGATAGATTCTTGTGAGGCATCGAAAAACTTTCTATGAACCCTAGCTTAAGATCGTTAGTTTCGATCCCCCCCCAAGGACACGGGGATAAGCGGAATGATTTTGGAAACGCAAATAGCCTTCTGAATCTGAAGATACAGCTTAGAATAAGAATCATATAAATATTCTTCTCCACAGGAGTTTCCCCTCCAAAATTGAGACCAGGGCAGAATGGACCTTGGGGGGAAAGTGATTCAGGATTTTTTTTTTGGCATGAAGGAGTTCGCGAAAAAATGAGAAAAAATTTGAGAAGATGCTCCAAGATGTTGATATATTTTGGATAATTCTTTCAAAACATTTAATAGAAGCATTCATTTAAAAAAAAAATTGGCACATTTACACTTGTTATCCCTACTCTTTACAGGATCAGAAACCCTAAAATGGAATGAAATAGTGCTTTAATCGATCTGAGAGTAGTGCTTAATCGAAAATTGACGATTTTACAGCTTCAGGGTATTTGTCCTCGGGTTTCTGAATCCCCTCAAAAACTGATTCATGACCTTCCCAATTTTCCAAAATTTATAATTCTTTTTCTATCAGAGATTTCCCTCTCAAAATTGACTCGACACTCGGCACAGTTGTTGGAACCCTCCCCCCCTTCCCCAAAAATGGAAGCGATATCTCGATATGTGTGGAAGTACTGCAGATTATGCACTAACGATGATGAATCAACATCGATGTATCATATTACGAAATTCAGATTCCGAGATCATGTATGCAGAATAGCACAATAAATCTCAGAATCAGAATCTCAACATGTCGATTTGATCTATGTTCAGACAGGTGAAAGCTAAAGCCAAATCTCCTCATTCATTGGCAGAATTTTAATTTACTCGAAGAAATCAACTGCTCGGAATTATATTCCATTTAGACAATCAGTTCTGACACGAATATTTCATCGAGAAAATCAACAAAAGTTCCTCAACTTTTTGATAGAATAATTCAGTGGTGAAGAGGTAAAAAAGCGTAATTCGATTTTTTCTTTCAAACAATTCTTCAAGAATATTCCGGAAACTAATGAAGATACATCCTCCTTGTCCTAATCCTTTTTCCGTAGCTCTTGAAAATCCCACGAGACAAGCTAACGCCAAAAATGGCGTATCTCCATGAATTTCCAATATGTTCTGATTTTTTTGCTATACATAATCATGTATCTAGAATATTTTGTTATTTTTTTTATTTTATTGTGCAGCCGGAAATATAATATGATCACAATGTTTTGTTCAATAATATTCCAAAACAAAGAGCATACTGATTATCATTACTCCTCTTCCGATGAAGCTGATTGAATTCAGGACATATATCATGTGATATCATATTTGAGAATAGTCCAGTACAACGGAATGAATAAACAGGACTGTTGAACCACAAGGGATATTGAAATCGATCAGAGTTTGAGTATCAACAGAGCCTTTGGAAATTCAAGCGTGTAAATTTTCATTAGCAGACATCCCCACGAATCATTATACATCAAAGGGACAGAGTTAATAATAGGGAACATGAGAATCGTTCATTTAATCCTTTGAATCATGAATATATTCGAATTTTGCTTCAATTTGATCAAATTTTCGAAAACAATCAATTTTTAAAACCCATAACTGATTTTTTAGAGACAAATTCAAGAAAAAAAGTGTTTTTTTTTCATCAGGTAGGTGAACATCCTCAAGTGCATTAGTTCGTGTCATCAATCTCATAATTTCTCCTCCACCCTCCCCCCCCCCCCTCCCCCATTGCTTTTATTCACCCTCAATTGATCATTGACCCATGTGAACGAGAACGTTCTACAAAGAGGACAGCCTTGCATAACTTTATCGATGTACCTTTAGAACATCCGTAACTGTCGGATAATGTTTATTTATACCAACACATCTGAAAGAACTTGATCGATGGCTAAGAGAAGTTAGACGAACTCAAGCTTCCTTTACATTTGCAGAACGATAATCGTCTTATCCGTATTCTATCCAGGTGATATGTGAAAGCAACTCCATGTACTATATTGCTATTGCAGTTTCGCTACGTCAGATCAGAGAGAAACGTCGTATTGTATTCGAATACGTTGAATGCAGATACACCTTTGTAACTGTGAATACGTACTAGGATTACATAATACGTAATGAAGAGAAGTTTCTCATTTGATGTACGTAACAGATGTCTACGCTTTTGAATCAAAGACTGAAATCGGATGCGTTAGTCTCGGCTTTGTGATGAAACTCTCTCAATGGAAATAATATTATGATAAGATAGTGATGTAAGAAGATGTATATAATTAATTTATATGAATATATATATATATTTGTATCACATTAAATATATTACTATATGAGTAGTGAAGAGGCGAAACAGAAGTTGACTGTTTTGCTGCTCATTTTCAATAATATCTCAAAAATTAAACGCGATGGGGCCATTTTATCTGATTTCGCTTTAATAGAAAATTTTAAAGGTTACACAAACGAATTGAGATGGAAAGAGCGTATCTTCAATTGTTTTCGAAATATCCTAAGAAAATCATTGAAAGAAAAAATCGACTCATCCTGTTTTATTTTTTTACTATATATAGAGAAGACCGGGGCAAAATCAATCTGGGTGTCAAAATGATTCGTGATTTTTTTGAAAGGGAAGGCATTAACGAAATTTCTTGAAAAGATTCACCAACAATTTTTATATATTAGAGAACCTTCTCAAATTTTTTCAGATTTTTTCATGAAGTTCTCTACTCTAAAAAAAAATCCTGGATCATGTTACCTTGGAGACCCATTTTGCCTCTCTTTCCTCTATGTATATTAACATAAATATATTATATATCGTTGCCTTAGAAAAAAAAAGTGGTGTAAGTACTGTGTATATAGATAGCATTTACGTCCCTTTGACTCTACGGCAATAATATGATCACAAAATTAACGAAAACATTCAAGTATATAATTGATGTATATTCTTTATACATTTCAAAAACAAAAAAAAATTTCTTTGATTGTCAAAATACATGAAGAAAATCTATTAATTACCCATTCGACCTATATTTTCATATATACTCATGAAAATATGAACATTACAATTTCATTCCTAAATCCTGAACTCTATCGAGAAGCTGTAGCTTCCTGATTGACGTAAATCCAATGATTAATCCCCCACTAATCGCCGGAATAGACTACAAAGAATTTAACTATCATCAAAACTTCACGTTCCACTCTCTTCGCTATTTTCCGATAAGAAGTGGTATTCAATGAGACTGAAGAGGAAGATGGTTGAGTCGTGCAATTTCACTGATCGGATTTACCAGCAACGATAATGCCAGATGGTGGGATACGCGATAAAAGCGCAACCGCAAAAGTGGAGGCTGTAGAGGATGAATACGAGAGAGACTACAGATGAGAGAATAACGCTGCACTGATGGAGTAAGTTGCTAGGTAGAAGAGGTTACTGAGGCCTCATTTATGCATCCTATCTGCACAACGGCTGGGAGATGTTCATCGAGCATCATACAGTGGTTACACTGGTGACCTCGCTGGTCTTTTGCATCTTCTCCAGCTTTTGCTTTCAACTAGCCTCCTCTCACCCGCACTTTTCCCTCCAGATAAAAAGAAAAAGATGCAAAGATATGATATATATAGAGCATCATCAGGCCTCCGGGATATAACCTCGTTATCCTACACAGGAAGTCACTACCAGAAGAGAAGGAATGAGGCTCAATGTACCTCTTTCTCTTTGCAGTTCACTCAAAAAGTTGAAAAGGTAGTCGACTGAAGAGGTTTAACGGTAGATAGACACAGAGAAAGAGATAAAAAAAAAGGAACTGAAGAAAAACACAAAACTGGAGAAAACTCCTTAAAATTTCAAACTCCTCAACTCATTTCGTTCTCATTGAGGCTTCGTGCCACGTTTTGTACTCTAAAAAAGTTTTAACTTGAACTGATGAGAATAGAGGGGAAAAAAAAACAAAAGGTAATTTTGTTTAAAAGATGGAGTACATCTATTATTGTCATGCTAATTGCTTGTAGTAAGCATTAACAAATAATTTAAAAGTCATTCATCATTCTTGTGGGTTCAATGGATTTTAGTTAAGTCAGTGTTGGTTCATCTTGAAATTATACAAAAGTGTGTCACTGTTAGTTACTTTTACGAGCAATAACTGCGTTGTAAAGTGAAGAACTTTGAGAGTTTTCAGCATGACACATTCAAAAGTACAGGAAGTTTTAATTATGTTAAATTGTGTCTTGTAACGATTCAATCTGAATGAAATGAATTTTTTTTTTGATGAGATTCTGATTTAATCTCTGGTAGAAAGTCTTGATTATAAGGATTATTCATTGACTCGAACTCACGCGATTTTCCTTTGTTCAGTGGAGCGAGGGAGAAGCCGTTATAAAGGGTAGTGAGTGATTAATGCACTTCAGAGGTGAAACTGTACGGGCAAAAATAAAATAGAGGTGAAAAAGCACTGTGCATAGGCTGACTAACAAAAACGTATGCAATGGGTACTATGTAAACTGTATTGTGTAAATTCTCTTGTATTTTTTTTTCCGAATTCTGAAAACAGAAATGTTTTTTTTTCGGAATAAAGGCCTTTTAAAAAATTTAAAAACGGGATAAACTTTGTTTTTTTCATCCTTTTTTTTTGGGAATATCCTGAAAAACAAGGGAAATACGCCCTTTTCACCCTTCTGTAGAGAATTTTAAGAGCTACAAACGAGGATTTGGACGAAAAGGGTGTATCTCCATTAATTTCTCACATATTCCATTGAGAATTATCACAAATATACATCAATTTTTGTGTAATTTTTAAATATCTCGGAAACTAATGAAGACACACGTACATTTCTATTTATCATTTTAAATTTCAATGATAAGTGACCATGAATGATCATGCATCCCTAGCGACATCGTTGATGCCCTTCTTTTTTTTATTTAACAATCTTATTTTTCAATATTTGTAATTAACTTCAATTATTCAAAATAATTTCATCCTTTAATTATTGAGTTAATAATATAAAATTCTGAGGTTATCAACTTTTTTCCATGAAAAAATAATTCAAAAAAATTATTTTCCACAATGTCTACCAGAATTTGCTTTTGTCGATTCGAGTTCTACTATTTTCATTTCGAGTTCGATTATCCTTCAATTCGAGATAAAATTCACCATGTTCGATTCTAATGCCATGCCGTTTTTATACTAGAACTAGAATCCACTTCTATAGCTCTCAAAGTTCTACGAAAAGAATTAGCTTAAAAAGGTCGTATTTTTATTATTATTTTATTGTTTTTTTCCGAGATATTCCATTGAGAATGATCACATAAGTAGATTTGTCTCATTTTATTGCTTAACAATTGTTTTTTTTCCAGAATTTTTCGTAAAGACCATCGTAAAATGCTCATTACATGCAAAACAAAAGGTTAATATCTCTGAAGCTGACTGATTCGAGTAAAAATGTGTGACTGCTCAACGTTCAATGCAGAAGACTCCCCCCCCCCCCTATTGAAGCAGCAAAATAGATCAGAGTGCTTATTTTCCAAGCACCCCATCATTACGTGTCTCCTGTCTGGATTTCTAAAGAATAATAGTCGAGAGTCATTTCTCAAAACTATTGTGCTCCATCATCGCTTACTATTATCCACCGCAATTATAAATGATACAGCTTTCAATTGACGTACTATAATTCTCAGTTCAAAGAATCCCATTAATTCATTGTTATTGTGTTACAATTCCTACGAGGCATTCATCGCACTCCAGAACATTTTATCATTGTTGCATTAATGAAGCAGCTAGTGTATCAAAGTATGCCGAAGAAATAAATTGTACATTGTACTGTAATACTTGGCATAATGCAAGTCTCCTCTAGTACAGCAATTTCGGAATAAAGTAAAATGTAACTTCACAAACTGCATCAAGAAGTTATATTTCCCTTCATTTCCTTTAGTCCAACGTAGTGTAAAATCAGGCTGCCTGCTGTAGACATTTATTATGCAGTTGCGACTGACGCCAGTGACGCCATCGACCGACATGGAAAAGACCAGGGCAAAATGGACTAGAGCAAGATGCAGGTCACAATAATTCGGCATTTTTTTTTTGAAAGTAAGAGTGTTCACGAAAAAATTTGACAAAATTCAACGACAATGTAGACTTTTCGGAGCACTTTCTCGAATTTTTCCAGATTTTCCTCGGAAATTCTCCACTACCAAAAAAAATTCTGAATCATATTACATCGGAGGTCCGTCTTGCCCTATTTTCCTCTACTTAATCCATTATGAATACATCAGTATATCTTTGCTCGAA
Source organism: Aleiodes leptofemur (assembly GCA_963942555.1). Lineage (NCBI taxonomy): Eukaryota > Metazoa > Arthropoda > Insecta > Hymenoptera > Braconidae > Aleiodes > Aleiodes leptofemur. The sequence continues at coordinate 5,922,014 of OZ012609.1, forward strand.
TGATCATCAAGTTCGTTGGAGTAGCATCACCTAGCGTACCGGTGATAAAACTTGGAATTATGTTTTGCTAACTAGATTATGACGCGCGCACGTTGCGAATTGTGACTTGAACCAAATCAATATTTATGCGAGTGTTCATGCATCATCATTCTTCAAGATTAAAAAGAAAATTTTTCTTCTCAAATCATAAGTGGCTGTTTCTGTTGAACTGTTAATGAAGAGAAGTGTAACATATTTTGTACGATATTTTGATGCAAAACATTTATCTCTTGCTTATCTGTGTTCAGCTAATTAAACTGCGAGAGGGTAGCTCTTATTTTATCGTATACTATAGTAAAATGTGAATTTCTTCCTCATTTCTACCGAAAATTTCATGAAAAATTGAACATAGTTTTTCTCTATTTCAAAATCAGTATTGCTATCATAAGATATTCTCTTAAACTAAAGCAGCTGAAACAGAATTGATGTAATAACTAGAATTTAATGCGAAATATCGCATCGATTAATCGAAATTTTGAATTCTCTTAAACTAAAACTGATGATCGAGGGGATCATCTCCTCAAACAAATTGGAACAAGTAAAATGGAATAGAATGACTGATCGATCCGAAATTCGATTAATCGAATATTGACATCGATTAATCGAAATTTTGGAATTCAAAGTTTCGATTCGAAGTTAATCTCTCTTTAATCTGAAACTGGTGAGACAGAACTGTGCAATGTGATGTGATATCTCGAATTCTCTGTGATGTATCGCATCGATTAATCGATATATGAAAATGATCGATCGGGGGTTGCTGTTTCTGAATGAAGATAAAAGTGATGCAGACACGCGTAGCACGCTTTTAATTGCTAGTTCAATGCAATCCTTACCTAGAAAATCAAATCGTGTATCATTCGAAACCCGCACACAATATACAGTTTTTGTTTTTAATATCCCACCCAACTCGTGGGATTCCGATCAACCAATGAGATTTAGGCATGACAGGATTCCGATGTATTCGATATTGATTGTCGCAGTTCAATCAAATCTTGCAATGTGCTTCTTTAATGCAATTTGCTTCTTGTGCTCCTTCATTTGCTATGTTCAGCGTAGTCAAATTCGACTTTTGAAGGGGGTACATACCCCTCAAAGTACTAGAAATCACGTGATTTTCCAAATTCATTTTTTAGGTTATAGCGAGAAGAGAAAAAATAATGTTTCAAGTTTATATTGTTTATTGGCCTCTCAACAACAAGAAACCAGAAGAAAATCTTTTTTTTCTTATTATTATCATTATTCTATACGGCCATCAATGGATGAGAAATAAAAATTATGATGCCTCCTGGTTGACATGATAACTCGGTCAATTTTTAATATTTTTTCAACTTTTTTTTTTTGAAATCTTGATGATTATTTTCCCTATCGCGTATGGAGGGGGATTTTCTTTTTTCATGAAAATAAAAAAATTACAGCATTTTAAAGTTGATTTTGCAGTTTTTACAAAAAAAAAAAGTGTTTGACAATTTATTAATAAAAGGCCAATTCAAGAATCGAAAAATCCTCTCCATACGCGATAGGGACTATGATTATCAGGATCTAAAAAAAAAAAAAGTTTGAAAATATTAAAAATTGACCGAGTTATCATGTTAACCACGTCAAAAAACCTAGCTTCGAGAAAAACGCCTTTACACGGATGCATATCCCTGGGAGTTCTGAAAATGGTGCAAATTTAAAAACTCTTTATTTAGGTTATAGAGTGAAGGAAAAAAAGAATTTTTAAATTCATACTACTTACTGATCTTTCAACAATAGAAAAAAAAAGATTTTTTTTTTTTTTAATTATCATTAGTGTTTACGGTCATGCATGGATGAACTTCCAAAAACGTTGCAAATTTGACTTCAAAAAATTTATTGCCATAACTTTCTAGCGGAGGGGAATTATCACATGATTTTTTTTTTGAAAAATTCTCAGAAGTTTAAAGAAAAAGAATTCGTAAAAAAAATCGATTTTCTGAAAAGCTTAGGGGTATGTACCCCCTTGAGATGACGATGTTATAATCTCGATTGTTGATGCGAGTTCGATTTTTCAAGATGGCGATGTTCAATTCGAGATGCACGTGCCATGTTTTTTATATAGTAGTAGTAGGAAGATTCTTCGAAAACTGTAGGTTGCATCAATTTAGGTTAATGCAGGAGAGTGACAGTTGTTAGGATTCGTGACTCGAAAGTTTCCATGAATTATATGTGGCTAGAAGCAATTTCAAGTTTTGATGAGCACTGCTGTTAGGGAAAACGTAGTATTATGCATCGTATAAGATAGTTGTTACGTTGATGACATCGAATGTGTAGTTACGTTTATGGGAACAGTGTTTTCCAATTTAATTATTGGTTTCAGTCACCTGTGCTACTGTGGTGAAGACAAAGTACAGGGTGTCTGGTTTGGATGATGCATTTGCTAGTGTAACGCCAGGAAACTTTGCGATAAATTAGTTTCATCATATTGAGGAAAGGCTTTATTATTTTGTGATCTATGTTTGTTTGGTTGGAAGAAAATTGGTTTTTGAGAAGGAAAATGGACACATTGGATTTTAGGTGGAATATTCATGAGAGGTGAAATGAAGACATTTAATACTCTGATGAAAATAGTAGTGGAAATTATGAAATGAATCGTTCCAATAGTCTTTAACAAATATTTTTTTTAAGTGATTGGAAATGTTTTTACATTGGAGAATTCTGTTAAAATTGACAATTTTTTTTTATTTTTGAAAACAAATATTTGTTTGGAACTGATGAAACAAATTGTGAATTGGGTCAATTTCGTTGAGGAGAAAAAAAAATGTTTGTTAAGGACTATTGAAACAATTTATTTCATTATTTTTACAACTTTTGTTTTTTCAGTATAATTTTGATGATTTTTGAATGATAATATTTGGAATAGAACTCTTTTGATGATTTTAGTGAAATTAATTCGATTCAAAGCAGAAGATGAGGAGATTTCTGCTGAAAAAATGGAGTAAATATGCTGTTTGAGAATTTCATAAAAGAGAAAAAAATGAGAATTTGTAGGTTAGTTTCAAATTAATTGCTGATAATTCGGGAAAAAGTGCTTCAATTTACCCGAAAAAGTGATTAAACAAATTGTAATTCATATCTTCAGCTTGTGAATATAATTTTTTTTTCTAGAATTTTTTTTCACATCAATCTCCTATCACATGCATGAGATAGAGAGAGAGGCAAATAGTTACGACTACCTTCTAATTAAAATTTCTCAATAACTATACGGAGAATTGAATTTTTTTTTCTTCTATCATTTCGTTAAAATGCTGTTCTCTCCGCTAATAGTTTCCAAATAATGGTTCAACTGTGTGATTTTTTATTAATTTCGTTATTTCTGTCCGATTCAGGGCGTTTCATTCCCACTAGCACTATTTTCAGTAACTACACGGACAAAAATCATGAAAAAATTCGTAAAAATGTAAAAAAAATATCATCTTTGACACGGTATCAAAAAAATTAGCAGTTAACTGTACTCGAGTTCACTGGGATATTATCTTAATTCAACATTAATTTATTCTCCACCCAAAAAGCTCTTCCAGCAAATTTTAATGTATTTTCATCATTAAATGAGCTTCATTTTCCCCTACTCCAACTCTTCCATTTCATTCGGAAAATCCACGTGAATAATCACTCTCATTAATTCCGCATACAATTTAATATTCAGCATTGAATGAAAAACAAAAAATCCAAATCCTCAACTCGCATCAAGTTTCTGCCCCTAAAATTCCATGTAAATTTTGTGTAAAATTCGAAAATCTGTTTGATGTAGCCATTAACCCTTTACTTCATCAAAATTTCATGTGAATTTTTAATCTCATAAACTTTGAAGCCCAAAGTGAATACTCTATGTATGATAATACGGTATAATGATTTTTTGGGGAAGATCAAAGTTATCAAGCTCTCTGTACCCTTTTAATTGGTGCTCCAATTATTTACAGTTTCAATTGAATTTTATCCATTATTTACACATTCGTTGATTCATAATGGATGCATTTACATAAAACAGAATGGAAAAACAAATGGAAAAAAAAACATGGAGGAAGTAATTTTTCGCAAATTGAATACTAGCAGGAAAAATCGAAATACTCAATCTTTTGTTACCACATTTTCTTATTCTTTTACTCTTTAAAGAAAAAAAAGGTAAAAAAAGACTTGATTTATTCTGAAAAACGGAAATGATAGAGGAAACTCAAGGAAAACTTATAAAGAAAAATTCCAACGAGAAATGCAACTAGAATTGCTGTGTGCTCAGTGTACGGAAAAAGTCACCGAAGTGGAATCCTCCATGACCGTGATTATACCGATAACGTATACAATGAAAACAGTACGACGCAGTAGCAATCTTTCTATCTTTTCCTCTTTCTTCCACTTTGGCATTGATATTTGTACTTGCTCACTTCAACATCTCTCCAAGTATCTTTTACTCCCCCACAATTCAGCTCATGGCCTTTTCTCCATTTCAATTCTCTTTCTCCTCTGATTGTTGAAGTAAGAGAAACTGGACCTGTGGGATAAAATGAACTGGATTTTTTTTTTCGTAGTGAAGATCTGGACGTAAAAATCTGAAAAAAATTGGAAAGATGCTCTAGCATGTCTCAACTTTTGGGAAATTTTTACAATTTTTTTCATGAAAGTCTTCATTTCGAAAAAAATTCAATTCACTAATTGTCATCTTGAAGTTCATTAGATAAAAATAACTTGCGAATTTTTGTGATAATGAAGAACTGCGCGAAAAAATTTGAAAAAAATTGGAGAGATGCTCTAGCATGTCTCCATTGCCAGGGAATATTTTTAAATTTTTTCATGAAAGCCTTCACTTTGAAAAAAATCCATTTAACTTAACGCAGTTTCAATGTTTGTTTGGAGAAAATTACTTGGGAATTTTTTTGCAGAGTGAAGTCTTTTATGAAAAAATCTGAAAAAAATAGAGAATATGCTTCAATATGTTTCCATTGATGTTGAATTTTTCCAATTTTTTTCATGAAAGCCTTCACTCCGAAAAAAAATCCAATTTACTAGTCGTCATTTTAACGTCAATCAGAGGAAACTAATTTGGCAATTTTTTAAAGAATCAAGAACTCCATGAAAAAATCTGAAAAAATTTGAGCACATGCTCCAGCATATCTCCACTGTAGGAGAATTTTTTCAAATTTTTTCACATAATTCTTCACTCTAAAAAAAAATCCCCTTTCCATTAACATTATCAAAGTTGAAATTGATCATTTCCCATTAACTCCACTGTTCCAAAATGAATATTATTTAGGCGTTTCCGCTTCTCTCACTTCATTCATTGGAATTGTGTGCATGTGAAAGAATCACAACTTCCTAATTCGATAAATTTAGCCAACCGTTAACTTTCCCCTCTATTTTCACTGTCTCATACCTTTCTCTATCCCTTGGCAAAATCCTTTGGAAGGGTTGAAGTATAGAGAAGAGGCTTTTGGAGGTAAAATGAGGGGAGGGGAAAAGAGAAGGAGGAGGAGATTACTGGGTGAGTGAATGTGCTGGGCTTTTCGGGTAGTGGATGGCGTCAGGCCATTCGACTCTACTACTTGTTCTCGACGCTCCTGTGTCTGACTTAAAATATGGACGCCGGCCACACCTACTTACAGTTGTGGAACTATTGTCCCCACTATACATATATATATATGTGGATTCGTGAAGGGGACTTTGTTGGGGTCTCTTGAATTTTCGTAGAGTATTTCAACTGACTACTGAAATTAGTTGTGAATTTCTCGATATTAATTCACTCCTTGCCCCTATTCACACGACTCTATAACTGAAATTATCCGGCAAAAATTAGGCGGGTTGTGCAACGAATTTTGGGGGGGTGGGGAGAGGGGGGGGGGGGGGGAGATATCGAATACGTGGGCACCAAAACTTTTCCACCGCAGTCGGTTAAGTGCTCGAAACAGTTGCCAACACGAACAGAGGCTACAGGCAGGGATTCACTATATCGTGTATGTATGTGTATATGTGTGTGTGTGTGGAGAAAAAAAAGATGAAACGAGAGAAGACGATCCCAAGGAGTGATGTGCGGCTACAAGGGCGGCAAGAAGTCGTGCGATAAAAATTTTCTCTGCAGATTCACTGGCCAACCAGTGGCGCATTTCTCCAAGTAAATTGTATGATGGTCTATATATATGGAGGAGTTCCCTTTCTCGCATGTACCGTGCCTTTTCCAAGGGCCGTCTGTTTGAGAGTTACGATGGCTCAAGTCATTGGCCACTGATCGTAATTCATTTTTAGAATTGTGGTTAGTTGGGTTGTCAAATGGCTAGACACTTTTAGTGGCTAGGGGAAGACTGGGTCAATATCATTCAGAATTTTTTTTTTTGGAGGGAAGGGCTTTGTGATAAATTCTGCAAAAAATTTGGGAACATGCTGCAATATGTGTATATTGTTACGGAATTTTTTCAAATTTTTACATTGAGACCTTCATTCTTGAAAAAAATCTTGGAAAATTTGAGAAAAAATATCGAAAAATTTTAGTAAACATTTTATTTTTGGGTTCAATTTTTTTTTCAGAGTGAAGGATTCTATAAATTAATCTGGAAAAATTCATAAAGATGCTCCAATATGTGAATATTGTTACGTAATTTTTTCAAGTCAATCCGGAGAGGTTTTTACTCACAAAAAAAATCTTGAGAGATCTCACTAAACTTCATTTTTTCTTCAACATTTTTCTTCTGAATAAATGACATTATGAAAAAATCTGGAAAAATTCATAAAAATGCTTCAATATGCCTGCATTATTCCCTAATTTTTTCGAATTCCTCCATGGAGGTCTTCATACACAAAAAATCCCGAAGATTTCATCAGACTTTTTATTTTCTCTTCCATATTTTTTTTAAATGTAAAAGATTTCACGAAAAAATCTGAAAAAAATCACGAAGATGCTCCAATATTTTTCCATTATTGCCTAATTTTTTCCCATTTTTCATGAATGTCTTCACCTCTGAAAAAAAAATCTCAAACCGACATGCATTTTCCAATCAACCGGAATTGTTTCTTTAATGCTAGAACTCTGAAATCCTAATTAATTCTCGAAATCCTAATGATTGTAATCTGCATTGCATCGTTATCCATCACCAACGTCTGAATTTAGCTGCGTGAATTGCGAACAGGAAGAGGGGGAAGAAACATGAGCCCAGACGAATAAACAAGCGTAACAGAAGACGTCCCTTTTTTTCCTAATAGGTATCGTCTGCTTGTTCTATCGATTTCTCTCCGCAATTCTCAGAGACAAGGTAAAAGAAGAAGAAAAAAAAATCCGTTACAGTATCAACTTGTATCACACCGCTAATGGAAACCAAACTCAGTTCGTCTCAACCTCCTCAATTTCTTTTCTATCCAATGTTTTTTCATCATTTCAACATTCATTCTACCGCATGAATTCACGAGAATTCATTCTCAGACGAACAATTTACGTGCAAGTGAATGATTTACCACAAGTTGTTACTGGCACGCAAGGAGTAATGGCCTCGAAGTACTAAGACGGAAGGAAAATCAATTTTCACGTCAATCAGAGTGCTCCTCAGAATTTGCTCTCTTTCTCTCTTTCTCTTCTTTTCCTTCACTCTTTTTTTTTTTTTTTTTTTTCACTGCCTTTTATTCCATTCACTTCTCAGTCAATTCTTACTGCTACTTTCTTCCATAGAAAATTTTCGTGACAACTGAACATAATTCAAATCCCACGACGTTAATTCGCTCACTATGTACCTGCTTTTCCAAGTTCATAATTCATTCTGAAAAGAATGAATATCAAGTGGTAAAAGTTTTTCATGTCAGGACGAGCCCCGGGAGATTTTTTTATTACCTTTTTCCTTCTTTTCTTTTTTTTTTTTTTCCAATTTCTTATTCCTTACCTCTTGGCTGTCAAAATATTTGCACTAAATTGAAGGAAAACAGTGGAGAACTTTGTACCTAATATTTTGCAAGGAAATGAAATTTTAAAAGAAAATGAAATTAACCCTTTTAAACTTTAATTTTGTAGCAAAAAAAGTGGAAAAAGGTAAAATTGCCTTATTTTTCTGATCATTTTCAATGGAATATGTCAAAAATCAATGGAAATACGTCCTTTTTACTATTTTATCTTTTTAATCCATTTTTGTAGAGAATTTCAAGTGCTTCTAAGACACGATGAGGGTAAAAAGGGCGTATCTCCATTAATTTCATATATATTTGAGAAAAATTGTTGAAAAAAAAACTGTTTCACCTCTTCGCTACTAATTTGTCGGAATAAAATTGATTAAAAAATCAATGTTACCAAATTTTATTATTCAACCGTAAAAAAAAGGGAAATATCTCCTCAATTTTTACCCTTTTTCCCCTCAAGATAAACACCCCCTCTTTATGCCCCCATCTTTTATTGTAAAAAAATATACTCTCCATTCTCAGTGTCACTACGATACACGACATAGTTGAATGCACTGCAAGTATATGTACTATTTTTCAATTCCCCCCGGCATTTTCACCTCCTCACCAAGTACACTGAGAAAAGCTATCCCTCGGTTTACAGTTCCAGGGCACGCGTGAATACCTCACGTTCAACCCTTTCAGTCGACTCTCAAGATCATACAACCCTCTTTTCCTGGCATCTCTGTGCACTCAAAACGTCCCACCCCCTTCCCTCCCCACTTTTTTTTACTCGTCCTCTCTCAATTCTTCGATACAGGTATATGATATATTGTATACCTGAGATAGGTATTGAGCTACTGTATATGGCACACAAGCCAAGTAGAACGTGCTCCAAAGAAGATCCAAGACTTTTTCAACCAAAGTGCCACTCTCCTCTGGGTTTTTACGTATATTCTGTTTCGTTGTTCTCTTTTTTCTTCTCTCTCTTTTCAGGCACTTTTATAAACACAGTACTGTTAAGAAACACAATGGACTTTTTTCCGAATTTTTTACATTCACTCGAACAACTTTGCAGAATTTTTCGATTATTCGAAGGAAATTGAGGGAAATTTCTGTTAGAATTTTCAAATTATTTCGCTAGTGATTCTTTTTTTTTTGTAGAAAATTTCAAGAGCTACAAAGAAAAGATGAAGAGAAAAAGGGCGTATTCTTCATTAATTTTCGAGATATTCTCTAAGAAATTTCACGAAATTTTTTTTTTATCTTTAATATTTTTTTTCAGGGTAAAGGACTTCACATAAAAATTTGAAAAAATTCATGAAAATCCCTCAATTTGTTTACATTATTGTCTAATTTTTTCATAAATTTTAATTAAATTCCTCACTATTAAAAAAAATCCCAATTAATTCAGGTGATTATCCTGATGAATATCCTGGAAACTAAGCAAGATGAAGTGATTTTGCCTTAATTTTTTTTCTAGAGATTTACAAAAGTTATGAAAAAGTATTCGAGCGAAAAGGGCACATCTCCATTAATTTCCTACATATTCTCAAAGAAGACTTGATTCTGCTGCACCTTTATTACTTGACATCGAACTTAAGCCCCTCTGATAACGAAAACCAAATAAATTTCTAAAAATCCGAAAAAAATCGGTTATTCCAGGTACAGAATAACAAAAGCTTCAATTAAATATAAGATATGCATGATAGTAAAACAAAACTTTATGGAGTTCAAGCGTTAACAACAGCCCAATGGTCGAGGCCCTATAGGAATTCCAGGGCAGCAATTCCAATGGCCAAATAAAACGAGTCATAAACACCTCGACAATTCAGCCCCACTCGCAACATTTTCAGATTATGCGATCGTATCTCGGAGACGTAACGATCCCACAAGCAAGAGCTTCCTCTCCCCCCCCCCCCCTTGTGTATATCTCTGTCCCTCGCCCCTACTATAATCCCCCCCCCCCCTCCGCGGTTATGTCTGTCGTCAGGTCTTCGGATGACAATAATTTATCATACTCGTTATTCGTTAATAGATCCTATCGCTCCCCCGAGTGCATGAGCTCTCACCCACAAAACGACTTTTCGAAGAGGTTAGGTGCATTCTCGAGGCTCCTGATGTCTCATTCATCCATAAAATCCAAATGATCATGGAGAGAATGAGAGATATTATTTTTTCTATGACAATGGCTTAAAAAAGGTCAGTTCTCATTATGCGCATGCGCTTTTTATCGAATTAAACTGAGTCACAGTATAATTTCTCTATTCGCAGGCAATCACGACAATTACAGAATTCGTGTTCTATTTTTTTTATTACGTTGTAATTTGAATTTGTAAATGACTCCTGCACGGAAAGTCTCTCCTCGAAGCTGATAAAACGATTAAACGACTTTAAGCTTTTATTAACAGTAGACGCGAATGAAAGTTTCGAATTTTGGCGCGAAGACAGAGGGGACCGCGCTGCGGCGCGCGCATCATTCGCCACGTGACTGGAGTTTTACTCGGTATAAATGAATTCCTCTTCGTTTATTTTGAATTTTCAGTGATTATAAATAAGACGCTGATAGATTCAAATTAAATTTCCGGAAACTTGTGTTTGAATTTGTAAATTTAATTTAATTAAATAATTTTAATTTAATTTGAATTTGTAAATGACTCCCGTGCGAAAACGCTTTCCTCGAAGCTAATAAAACAATGAGACGATTTCAAGCTTTTATGAACGGTAGATTCAAATGAAAGTTTTGAATTTTAGCGGAAAAACAGAGGAGACCGCGCTGCTGCGCGCACATCATTTGTCACGTGACTAGAGTTTTCTTCGTTATAAATGGATCCCTCTCCATTCATTTTCAGTGTTTGAAGGTTGTAAATCAGAAGCTGATAAATTTGAGTGAAATGTCCTGAAATTCGTGGAAAAATGACAAGTCCAAATTATCAGAGTTTGGGTTCCACTTCTCCTTCTACGTTTTAATTGGAATTTGTGAATGCGGAGTGTATCAGCGGACGACTTGAATGGAATTTTTGAGTTTTGGCGCGAAGACGGAGGGGACCGCGCTGCTGCGCGCGCATCGGTTGTCACGCAGCTAGAGTTTTTCTCGTTCTAAAGAGATTCTTCGCCATTTATTTTCGGCTCTTGGCAGTTATGAGTAAGACGCCAATAAATTTGGATATAATTCCCTGAAATTTGTGGAAAAATGACGAGTCCAAATTGTCAGAATAATGGCACAAAGAAATGTTAAATAAACATTGATATGATAACGCAAATAGAAGCAACAAAGCCCCCTTTTATTTTATACCCAGTGGCTTATCCTGAAAAATGTATGCTCATTTTTTCTCTCTCTCTCAAAAGCTGACAGTACCGTATATTCACGTATATCTCTCCAACAGTTCTACCCATATACAATACACAATTGCCATCTATATCCAGTTGCGTACGAAACTACTACGACCCATGTATATATAGCCTTTATTATCCCCAGAACTCTGTGTACCCCATAACCTAACGCGTCACGTTTGTTGAGTACTCTATTCATTCGTATGAATCCTCACGATATTACCTGGGAAAAAAACGCAGGAGCAATTCGTTTGGTATTTCGAGTCGATAAAAAAAAAAAGAAAGGGAAATTCTATTCGTTTTCTATCCTTTCATCTCAGTGATTATTTTCACCCCATGAAAATGATATCTTTCCAATAAAAGAGAGATTCATTTCAATTCGAGTAATACTCGGATTCGTTTCTTTCCCTTTTTCCCTCCATTCGTCTTGTTCGAGATAAATGCTAAATAATTAAATGCACAATTTCAGATGAATTTACTACTTTGAGGTAGTATCCCAGAGTACGATAGATAAAATGAAGAAAAAATGAGGATTTGTAGGTTAGTTTCCAATTAATTGCTGATAATCCGGGAAAAAGTGATTAAACTATTCGAAAGTCATATCTTCAGCTTGTGAATGTAATTTTTTTTCACATTACTAATCTCCTATCACATGTATGAGAGGCAAATAGTTACGACTACCTTCTAATTAAAATTGCTCAATAACTATACGGACAATTGAATATTTTTTTCTTCTATTTTATAGTTAAAATGCTGTTCTCTTCGCCAATAGTTTCCAAATAATGGGTCAACTGTGTAGTTTTTTTAGTAATTTCGTTATTTCTGTATGATTTAGGGCGTTTCATCCCCACCACCGCTATTTTCAGTAACTTTGATAATTCATATCTCATAAACTGCACGTACAAAAATTATGAAAAAATTCAGGAAAATGTAAAAAAATATCATCTTTGATACGGCATCAAAGTATATGAGGGGTTAACTGTCCTCGAATTTGCTGGTATACTACCTTAGACTGCCTTTTGTTGATATTTTCAACTTCACTCACGACCAATGCCCTTCAGGAACTGTAGGAGTCGTCCGCAAGAGGGCACTGCGCCTCTTTCAACTGTCTGAACACACCAGTACGTTATTCACTGCCTCCTATTATTATCATTATTATTATTATTATTTTTTTCTCTATTCCCACGGTGTTCTCTCCCACGCCAATTGTCTCCACCCAGCTATTATATATTTTTGCATGAGAATATCTCGTTCATTTTCCAACTCTCTGACCCTCACACGTACTAAGTTCACACGGACATCTATTTCGTGTATTCTGCCCTTTTATATTTTCACCTCTTTATCACTCGTTCACCCCTTGTTCAACATCTTTTTTGCCTATTTCTCATTGTTTTATGATTTAGGATTTTTTTTTTTTTTTGGAGAGAGAGTTTATTTTCTTTTTTCTATTTTCATTTTGCTGACGGGAGGTCTGCATTGCCACTCGTCTACACCCGGCCACGACCCCCTGCACTTCTTTTCTCTCTCTTTTCCTTTTTTTTCACACATTTTTCCTCTTTTTTTTTCCCTCACGTTTAGCTTTTCTTGTTTTGCAATACCTTTTTTTTTTTTTTCGTCGCTTTGTCGTAGTCTTCCTTTTCCTGGAAGTTTCACGTCGACAGAGATTACAACTCCGTGGCTCGGACGATTTCATTGTTTCTACCGATGCTCTCCTGCTCTCTCTCTCTCTCTCTCTCTCTCTCTCGTCAAAAAAAGGAAGTAGTTGAAGTATGTTTTCCCTTTTATACTGAATTATTTTTTTTTACTTTTTATTGTTGATATTTTTGTTTTTTTCCTTTCGAGATACTTTATGGGAGTCTTCTTCTTCTTTTTTTTTTTTTGGCACTACCAGTTTTCCGAGACATTTAATTCTAGAATTTAATCTTTTGATCGTAAAAACTGGGAGAGTTTTATTTTCTGCGAGTAAACGGCGGAAAAAAAAGGACAATGAGGAAAATTCAGAGGAAATATCGTTGTTTTTGCAACCTTTTTTTAAGAATATTTCGAAAATTCGATGGAGATACGCCCTTTTTTCCTCAGATCCTTTTATAGCTCTTGAAATTATCAAAAAAAAAGAAGGATTTCGACGAAAAAGGCGTATTTTCATCACTTTTTGAGATATTTCATTGGGAATGACTACAAAGATCAGTCGATTCTTCCTGATTTTTCTCTTTACGGGAAAGTGCTTTTTTTTCTGCAAGTAAAAAATCCTCTTCATCTTTGTGGGAGTTGTTTTTTGACACTATCATCTTTTCAATACATTCAATCTCAGAATTTAATATTTTTGATCGTCAAAGCACAGAGTTTTATTTACTACGATTAAACAAAGGACGAAAAAAAGGGGAATGAGTAAAATTTGGGGAAAAAAAAAATTTCATCCATTTTTGGGAATATTTCGGACACTAATGGACATACGCTCTTTTCGCCTTGATTCTCTTCTGTCTTGAAAGCTCTTGAAATTTGATTAAAAACAAGGGTCCGCACAAAAAAGGAAAAAAAGGCGTTTTTTGGCTATTTTTTTCTATAGAAAAAGTGGCAATAAAATAATGATATTTGAGGGAGTGATTGAGCAGATATTTGAATTTACTGAAAAGAAAATTCATCAAAAAATATAAAAAAAATGACGACATAAGAGCCATTCTTTCGAGGCTCCTCGAATTTAAAACACTCTGCGGCACGCAGTGTAAATAGTGCAAATTTCAATTGAAGAAAAAAAAAATTGGCTCAGTCTAGATACATATAGCTACAGAAATACGTAGGGGATTTCGAAAATATTGTTTTTTGTGAGATTGGTGACCATTTGAATGAAAAAATTCAAATTTCGGCCAAAAAAACCGGCAATTTTTTATCAATAAAAAATGTGCAAATCGATTTTTGGAAAATCCCCTACGTATTCCTATTTGAAATATTGTTTTGAAGATGCTGTAGAAAATTCAAATGAAAATAATGAAAATTATTGGAATTATGCTGCGTGCCAATTTGAAAAATCACGTTTCGAGAAAAACACGATTGAAGTTTTGACTTAGACTATGAAAATGAAGAAATGCCTTGGGAAAAATTCAAAATTTCACGTGAAATAATGAGTTTTCGGTGATAACTTTTCTTGCCCGTATTCTGCAAGGCCCAAAGTAATTTTTACAGCAAGAAAGAAAAATCGATTTTTTTGAACATTCTACAGTGGTGTAACCCCTTAATTGGGAGAGACTACAAATTTTTGAAAATTTTCTCCATCATTTCAAGGTCAAGT